>LD688956.1:3446860-3458452 GCA_003118335.3 Papilio memnon
CGAGAATGTTTTGTTTTTAATGTATTTTGTTTGGAAGTCGGTTTTGTTTTTTTGTTAAAATGTTTATTTTGATAATTAAAAATATATTTTTATATAACGCACATGTTTATTTTTTTTAAATATAAGATCCCGTTCCTACTGCTATTTTATGGCTCCTGCTAATCTGCCTTACAATTAAGAAAGAAACAAAATATTACGGTGCAAATATTTGTTATATTTATGACTAGCTTTCGCCCGCGACTCCGTCCGCGTGGAATTAAAAAAAACAAAAGTGAGTAGCCTATGTGTTCTTCCAGACTATCCTCTACATCTATACCAAATTTCATCGTAATACGTTTAGCCGTTTAGGCTACAAACTCTAACAAACATCCATCCATCCATCCATCCATACATCCATCCATCTAAACTTTCGCATTTATAATATTTCCATCCATACATCCATCCATCTAAACTTTCGCATTTATAATATTAGTATGAAGTATGAAGTATGATATGAAGTATGATTATAGCTTGACCTGCAATATAAAAACCCTCACCATTTTGTAAAAAAATACCAGAATTTTAATATTCTTGGATAGACCATAATCCTGATTTCCAGAACAAACGAAATGTAAGGACAATATGTTTTTGTATTAATGTTTCGGCAGTGGAAACTCAACCACATACATTGGTATATTCTCCGCTATGATTGCATCAAATCACAAAGGCGACGGGCAACAATAAGGAAGTAGTCACTTAGTGTGCGGGTACCCTAATGGGGTTAAATCAAGTCACACTCACTGCCGGCGAATGTACTCGCAAAGGATAATAAAATACTGCATATTTATCATCTTTTAATATAAATTAAACCTCTGTTATCGGAGAAACTTAAAAACCCGACTGAAATTAGTAAAGTAGCCCTTTGACACTTCGAAATACTAATGGAATCATCATCTCACTAAATTCGGTTTAATCGTATACAAAACCACATAAATAAAACACTTACCATAAGGGCGAAATAAATCCACCATCGTTTTATCTTCGTTACATTTAAGTAAAAGTCTCATATAATATATTTTTTTTATGATTGTTAAAATCAGCGCTTGACCACGATCACACCCATAGTTAAGTGGTAACGTGGTCGAAGGATGGTGCGCCAATTTAATAAGTAACCATTCACCCTTCTCTTGAAAGCACCCACGTTATAATAATATATCTATTTATGACCAAACACAATCATGTTCCGATTTAAAAAGGTTTTTAATAATTATAAAAAAAATATTGAAATAATCTGTGGTTGAAGACGTCTTTTGTTTTTTTTAAATTAAAATCACTTAAGTCCAACTTAAATCACTTAATTATAAAGAACCCTTTCTTTACAAATAAGTCATTATTTATCATACAACCAAAACCTATTCTTTTGTAATTGACGTACTGCGTTCGAACGAAGAAGTTGGAGTCATTGTTCATCGTACTGCAGGATTAGTGGACAAGTTTGCGGAGTCAGTTCGAATATGTCGGGACCTTTAAGAGTAGAGTGAATAATTATTTAAGCTATCTTGTATCTTTCGACCACAACTTAACATGGGGTGGATCGTGGTCAAGCGCTGGCTTATTGAACATCAAAAAAAAACTTTACCCTCCTAAATTAATCTGGTGTTACCAGATTCCTGTCGTGATGAAACATTTTTAACAATACTAGGATGAAAATGTAGTAGATTGAAAGTTATGTTGAAATTGTTACACTAACGCCACTCGCGTTAATTGAATTTAATTCACTTAAGGATGACTCCATACTTCCGCCGGAAAAAAACAATCAAGAAACTCCGTTTTAATAAAATACAATAATCTGTTACAAAGGGCAGTTATTATAATAATTTTTTTCTAAATCATTTATTATCGCTAATAGGAGCCCTTTTTATGGTCCAATAAGAATCTAGTATAGATATTTAGAGCGTCGGTGGCTCAGTGGTTTAAGCACTTGACTTGTAATCTACAGGTCTTGGGTTCGAATCCCGCCGCCATGTACCAATGTGATTTTTCGATTTTTCATATGTACATAATTTACCCGACGTTCTTACGGTGTAGGAAAACATCGTGATGCAACCTGCACACATCGGCGAAGAAATTCAAAGATATGTGTGAAGTCAACCAACCCGCACTTGGCCAGCGTGGTTGACTATGGCCTAGTCACCCGAAGTTTACGGTAGGCTCCGAGCCCCTCGGTGGGGACGTATAGTGAGCTGGTGATGATAGGTATTTTTGACCGACTTCCCAAAAGAAAGAGGTACTCAAATCATCTGTATGTTTTTTTTTATGTGTGTTACGCGATAGCTCCGGCCCTAGTGGACCGATTTTGAAAATTCTTTTTTATAAGGAATACTCGTACAATTATACTTCATCCTAACAAATACAAAAGTTTCGATGAATGGATGTTTGTTACTCCGTATGTCCAAAACGGCTTAACGAATCTCGATGAGAGACAAATGTACAGCGTAGTCTGGAAAAACACTTACGTAATATTTTTTTCTAATTCCGCGACGGCGAAGTCGTGGTCAAAAGGTAGAAAAACAAAAAATATCAGAATGATATAAATATCTCAGAATCAGAATATATAAATACAATGACATTGCCAGAAATCTCAGTTGATAATTTTGAAAGTCTCTTAGAAGCCGTTATCGTTTTAAATTGGACGACAATTTTTTTTTAATTACGAAAGTCCTGTAGATTTCGTACTTACATTTTTATGTCTTCTTCTTCTTATGGTCCTATGTCCCCGAAGTGGGGCAGAGGGCGTCCACAGTTCCTTGCCTCTGTGGTTTGTCTCGGGCTATGACAGCCCGATTGCCTTCATGTCGGCCGCCACTGAACGATGCCAAGTGTGTTTCGGACGGCCAGGCTTTCTTGTTCCCAATGGGATCCAATCCAGGGCCACCCTGTGTATGTGACTGGGTTCCAGCGAAGCGTATGGCCAATCCATAACCACATTTTTATGTCTCACCTTCATTATTTAAAGTGAACAAGATGTTATTATTGATAAAATCTTTAAAATTATTCCAAGAATTGCAACCGGTTAGAAATAAATCATTAAAGGGTTACAAATGTAATTAACCCCTCAGTTCTTTGACTCCCTGCTCTTTGACACTATATTAATGTAACGCCAGGGGTATAGAAGGAATGTCATATTAGTAGCGATTACTTGCCCAGACATAATTGAGTCTAATTCGTTAATTCTGTCTTGGAACCGAATATTTTATTCAAGATAGCTAATGTTTTTTCGCATGTATATGGGTCTGTATGTGTTGTAAATGTTAGCAATTTAAACGAGGAAATTTCTTATCGTTCAAAAACGTTCTCTGGCGGTTTCGGAAAACTATTTTTTGATGTTTAAACAGAGTTTTAAGAACTCATCGATATACATAAATACAAAGATTTTATTTTGTAATAGAAGAGAAAGATAGAAGTTAAGTACTTGTATACGCTTTAATTCAAACTGAATAAGCTACAGTACATATTTAATTCGCTTGCAAAGGGATAAGATAATGTTTACATAAGGACGACAATAGAATAAACAGCTTATGAGAGCTTTGACATGCACTAAACAGAAAGATTGTCCCACACCGCCCTGCTGTATTCAATGAAATAAGTAGATAATGTGGGCACCACTATTTAAAGCTAATCAAACTTAGTTAAGGAGTAGTCTATAGTCGGCCGTCGACAACGCGCGACGTTCGGAAGCCGCCATCTTGTTTTCGCAGTTCAAATTCAAAATTCGAACACGGCGGTCGAGATACATGTGCTCAGTTCATGGCCAGTGACAGTTACATTTGGATACGAACGCGAGATTTAGTTTTTTTTTTCGAAGTGGTAAGTTTATAAAAAAGTTTGAAGCACGCTCATACTAATTGGTATTATTATTTAGGCAAATAACATTAACCATGAAAGAAAGTCTTCCATGGAATAATTTTTACATACCAATAAGAAAATTATTCTATAAACAAGACTTAAATAAGGATAAAGTTGCTAGTCTCATTCAAGTCCATTATTCTGTTTGTATGACGTTATGCCAGTATTTAGAGCGATATCAGACACGTCATATTGTGAATCATTAATCAAGCCCTCGCTAAGTGATGTGAATACCATAAAGAATGCACTAACAAGCACATTTGTAGGTTATAATTTTGTTTGTATTCAGCGGATGTGAAAAAATATTCTAACCTGCCTGTCTTATTTAATCCATATATTGAACTATAACTGTCCAGTGTCATTGTTATAAAGGAATTCTTAATTCAAATTGAATAAACAACGTTGAAGAAATGTTCTGTTCACAGGGCGTTAATGAGATAAAGCGGGGTGGTAACCCGACCGCAGATAATGAAGGGCAAAAGTTAAAGATGAGTATTATAAAGAGCCACTGATAGCTAACGCGACAGTATGATGAACTTGCTCCCAGTGTAAACAAAGCCGCTTTTATAGTAATTATTTCAAATGTACTTATTGTTTTCCACTTCGTCTACAACGCATCTGCATTGTACATGTACCTACTATTACATCTTTCAACAAGAAAAATAAAATATGTTTATTAACATCCAAAACAACAAATTAACTCATACATGAAGGTACTTTACGAAGATGTCATTTGTATTATATAAACTGCATTCATCTATATCTATCTATACATATAATAAAATTAGAGTGTCTGTTTGTAATATCAAAAGAAAAATTACAGATCGACAGAAGATGCTGTATTTGCGTTGCTGATAACGAAAATCGCATTTAAAAAATTTTTGTCTGTCTGTCTGTCCGCAAGCCAAGTTTGTTCCGGGTAATCTCCGAAACGGCTGGGCCGATTTCGACTGTACTTTCACTGGAGGGTAGCTGACATAGAGGGCATATTATAGACTACTTTTTTTTATTTCTTATAAACTCATCTATGTTAAACTAAACACTTTTGGATGTTTAGAGATGTGGATATATTCTTAACTTCATATCGATATAATTTCGTTAAAACAAAAGAGAAATGATATACTATTTTAAAGTGTATAAAAATTCCAAGCTTTAAACGAAACTTTTTATACTATTTTATCATCCCATTAATTCTCTTAAAATAACAGATAACAAAATGTTTTTGTACAAGTATACAATGCTCATGTCATAGTCATTTCAAGTAATTCTCAAAACTTAAGATTTCATGTTTGTGTAAGTGATTAGTAGCATATTAGTAAATATGTAGTTCAAATAAACGATTAATAATCATTATGTACTTACTATTCCCATGATAATAGAAAATACCAGCTGTTGCAGCTTCGTCAGCGTTGAAATAAAAAAAGTCTTCTAATAAGAGTCCCGTCCAAAGTGATCCAGTCTTATTGGAAATTACGAGAAACAAACGCGGACTTGCAGTTAGAGTTGGACAGACAACTTTTTAATAATTAGTTTTTTATAAGTAACGCAAATAAGCACATCATATGCACGAAATGTATTTTTTATATTACATATAGATTCTTCAATTTTATTAACATTACTATTCGGTTAATTATAACACTGGGGGTGCGCTAATTGCTTTTATTATGAATTATTTATTTTAAACTACACGCTATTAAACTTCCGTTGTAATTTTAGTACCAGTAATGGCCACATTTTAATTATGTCCTTATCTTTTTCATTAAATTATTTTTCCTTTAAAAAAAAATAAATAGTTTTTAATTGACTCCTAGCTGTTCCCGTGCGGCTTCATCCGCATTTTATTGTTTACATTTGTTAAATTATCAATTGCAAATGTCAAAATACCAATTACGTAACTATGGCAATTTTGCCTCCTTGATGTTGGCAGCAACTTATGGTCTCTTTCCCACATTGAGGTTTTTATCCAAAATATTTACCCCCTGAGTTTAATGGCGTGAAAATATATAGCCTAAAGCGTGACATAAGTGTAGAGCTTTATATTAAAAATAAGAATTATTCAAAAATATGCTGTAATTGGTGACATCTTAGGCAACAAAGAAGTGTGTGTTTACGCTGTATTATATTAGTATAGATATACTAATGTACCTCCTAACCCTAAATTGATTTTATCTAAATTATTATGTATTTGAAATTTTTATGAACAATATTAATAATATACATTTGTTATTGGGAGAATAATAGTAAACTTTTTTTTTATCGATTATCGTATCACTAAGGCACATCACTATTTAAAAGATAACGAGCATGCGTTCGCTCCCGAAAACAGTTCGCTGGTCATTCATCCCGATGCCATATGGATGATCACGGAGACTGTCGCATGAATTAAGTAACGTATAGAAGTGACATTTTTTAAATAAATAAATCTTAACGAAGAGTTTCCAATGGTATTGTTTAGAGTTAGGACGAAAAACCCCGAATAATTGTTTTGCGGTTTTTTTTTATTTATACTTTTTACGAAAATCGTGTAGGTCGAGAATTTTTTTCAAAAACCACTGTCTACATACTTCCCATTTTTAAAATCAAATCATTTATAATCATTCAAAACAAAACAACTCTCAAAAAACGTCAGAATAAAAGCCACGATGTATGCTAATAGTGTTCTGTACTATCAAGAAAGCTTTCATTCATTAATCTATACTAATATAATAAAGCGTAAACACACACTTCTTTGTTGCCTAAGATGTCAGCAATTACAGAATATTTTTGAATAATTATTTTCTTAATAAAAAGGCCTACACTTACGTCACGCTTTAGGCTATATATTTTCACGCCATCAAACTTAGGGGGTAAATATTTTGGATAAAATACCCTAATGTGGGAAAGAGAACATAAGTTGCTGCCAACATCAAGGAGGCAAGGTTGCCATGGTTTGTCATCATTTCATGTCATTTTGACATTTGCAATTGATAATTTGACAAGTGAAAACAATAAAATTGTTTTTATAATGTCATGCGTATGAACGCTGCACGAGAACAGCTAGTTTATGATAATTCAAAACAAAATAACTCTCAAAAACGTCAGAATGGTGTCATGGTGTATGCTAATAGTGTTCTGTACTATCAAGAAAACTTTCATTCATAAGTTACACCGGATTTAAGCTTAAGTGTTAACCAGTGATCGTAACTTGACCATAAAGTAAGCACATTTAATCTGGATATTACATAAAGTCCTGCAAACTATGCAAAACTCGAATCACAGACGAGATCTAAAGAATCAATAAAGAGACATTTAAATCTCGCCTCTTGCAGTTAACGAATTAAGCTTGTAGAAATAACTCGTAGTGATTGTACCGGATGCCGTCAGTTCTAGCTGTTGTTAACTCTGCGGATGCTTCCAATTGATCAATTAAACTGAAGATGGCTGCGCATAAGGGACGTGGAGCATGTTGAAATATTTTTAACGTTAGTGTATTTACTTTGGGTTATCACTGTTAAGGCTTTGGTCCGCGACTTTGATCTGTAAGTATAGATGGATGACATAATTAATGCAATGTGCAGTGTAGTGAAAACCCACCCTAAAACATATACATCGATATTTTATGGAGTTAATAATTGCTAATTCGTTACGTTTATAAAATACTAGCTTCTGTCCGCGCGAAATTATAACAAAAATGCTTAGTAAGTAGTCTATGCGTCCAAACTATGTTCTTCTAGCTTTCGCCCGCGACTCCGTCCGCGTGGAGGTCAAAAAAACAAAAGTTAGTAGCCTATGTGTTCTACCAGACTATCCTCTACGTCTATGTCAAATTTCATCGAGATCCGTTCAGCCGTTTAGGCTACAAACTCTAACAAACATCCATCCATCCATCTAAGCTTTCGCATTTATAATATTAGTAGGATGGAATATCTGTGCCAGATTCATCGAGATCCATTAAGCCGTTTTGGAGATATGTTTACATCCATACATTCGCATTTATATGAGAAAAAAATCGTTCATTAGTACGTGATATAAAAAAAGTTATTATAATAAATGAGTTTTCCATACATTGTTCGCCATAGCGGTGTCTTTTTCTGCTATTTTGTGAAAATTGTGATATTAAATGTAGTGATATTGTATAATATGGATAGTAAACGTAATATAGGTACTTAAAACTAAAAAGCGTTACTGGAAATATTGTGGAATTCACGTTTATTAGTGTTAACCCTTAAATGCATGTTTTTCTAATTTATTTGTGAAATAAATATTTCAGTATAGGTTTTGTGTCACAGATTAAGGGAAAAATAATTAAAAAATCTTCGTTTCAATAAAAACTATACTTTTGTTTGTAGTATTTTTGGCAACAATATGTATTTAAGGGTTAAATGTTTACTTTGTCTATGGCGAAAGTTTAGACTTTGGGTCATCTGATCTGTATTAAAATCGATTGTAGAAATACCGTAAATACATTTAAAGTGAGTTATTTAAGACTTAGTAATAACAAGATAAGCGGAACGAAAACAAAGTAATAAATAGCAGAGAGTATCGTAATTGTATAAAAAATGAATGGAATAAAACGAGAGTGTCTTTGACTAACTGACAACTGATAGTGTTGCCCTATACGTAAACTTTCTGAATAATCTATATTTCTTTTAAATATAGAAATAGAATATTGTAAAATACGACTTTATAGGTTAAAATAATTTTCAAAATAGGTCCACCAGGGCCGGAGATATTCGGTAACAGACATAAAAAAAGTAAAAAAATATATGCAGACGAATTAAGTGCCTCCTTCTTTAAAATAAGAATTCAAAGAAAAATAGCGGGGAATTCTAACTTTTCGCGCTAAATAATTATAGCGCGAGTTGTCCATTTCATTATTGCAATACATTCTCATAAAATTTAGATAAGGATTTTTGTACATGTTTGAATTTAGAACAAGACTAGAAGATAGAAGAAAGACGAAGAAAGAAGAGAACTAAATCTTGTTACTAAGTACTAGTGCCGCAGGAGTGATTTCTACATCTCCTGCTGCTTAAGTGCTTATCAATGAGGATTTAGTGGTTCTACTGCTAGAAGAAAGAACAGAAGAGAAACAAACATTAATTGTGTATTTAACTGTATCGCCAATATAACAAAATGTTCTACAATGATGCCATCTCTCTCATTCTCTTCAAATGAACAGAGACAATAATAAATTTTCGTTCTACCGCCTCGTGTGTGAAACCTCCCAGTTTATATAGGAATGCTCGCGACTTCGCTCGCGTTAAATTAAAACATATAGCCTATGTTACTCACGGATAAATTACCTTTCTAACGGTGAAAGAATTTTTAACATCGGCTCAGTAGTTTTTGAGTTATTTCAATCATCTCCTCCTCCTTATCCTACTCCCGTAGGGTCAGCGCACCGGGTTTTCGTCCTCCAAATAACTCTGTCATCCGTCATCTCAGTCATCACTCCCTTCTTGATCATGTCACCTTCCACGCAATCCATTCATCTCTTTCTAGGTCTACCTAAATTATAAGGTCTTTTTTGAGTTATTTCAATACATACAAAAATACAAATCTTTTCTCTTTATAATATTAGGATCATAAATGTATGGTTTAAGGATATACCAGGCTACAATATATAAGTTTATGTTGTTTATATAAATGTACAATTTATCTTACTGCCAGCCGATAAAAGGTCATTACCTCTATGTTAAAATACTTGCAAAGTTCATACTTAATGTTGCTATAAATAACTCTGAAACAATTTATAACCGAACCGTAGAAAAGCACTGCAGTACATTTATATTACACTAGCTGTTCGCGTGCGGCTTCATCCGCGTGAAATTATAATAACTTTATTTTATTGTTTACATTTGTCAAATTATCAATTGCAAATGTCAAAATTACATGACATGATGACAAACCATGGCAATCTTGCTTCCGTGATGTTGGCAGCAACTTATGATCTCTTTCCCTTATTAGGGTTTTTATGCAAAATATTTACCCCCTAAGTTTAATGGCTTGAAAATATATAGCCTAAAGCGTGACGTAAGTGTAGGACTTTTTATTGAAAAAGAATTAATCAAAAATATGCTGTTTGCTGACATCTTAGGCAACAAAGAAGTGTGTGTTTACGCTTTATTATATTAGTATAGACTAGCAAGCGCCCGCGACTTCGTCCGCGTAGAAATAAAAATAAAACAAAAGTAAGTAGCCTATGTGTTCTTCCAGACTATGTGTACATCTATGCCAAATTTCGACGACATCCGTTCAGCCGTTTAGCCTACAAACTCTAACAAACATCCATCCATCCATCTAGATATCCCTTTCATTCTCTTTGACAAAACAGAGACAGCTATATGCATTCATGCTTTAGTCGAATTCTACGGTATAGTCAAACAAGGCTATACCCGGTAAAAGGCGTTGCCATCGTTGTTAGACCGTGTAACTTCGAAACTAAGTACTGTAACTTTAAAAGTAATAATTTAGTATAAGGTCTTTCGGGTGGATATGGCACAATTTTTTATAAAGGATGATACAATCTTCAACATCAACGTCTCCGTGTCCTTATTCCACTTTATGTAGGGACGGCATAATCTCAACAACGGAAATAAATCATTGAAAATTGATGCAATTTTACCATTGAGGACATTGGTTACTGTGGAGTGCAATTTTTCAATAATCTATGCAACTAAACATGCATTCATACTTCCTATAAGGGTGTCATTTAATAATGGCCCCTGACCTATTATTACATTGAGATCAATTGCATTTTGAATTGAAAAATTGCATTCAATATACTTGACATTAAATTGCTCGAAATTTCATAACAATGAATATCCGTTGCATAGACAATTTTACAACGAAACGACCAGATAATACGACGTGCGAAGTGTTACAATGCGGTATCAATTTATATGGACACTAAAAGCGCGGGAGGTCAAGTTACAATTGTCACGTAGCCCGTATAGACCACTTAACTCAATAAAACTCCCCTACCTATTAAATTTAATAGTCTATGAAAAGAGAAGTCGCGCGCGGCAAAATGCTTCTTCCTGTGAGCTAACGGAAGACGCCGATTGGCTCAATTGCGAGTCCCATTCACCAATCATCGCTCAGAACTCACTATTTGAAAAACCCATTGTGAATAATTTAGTTGTTCGAATTTTAAATCTTGTCAACCGTTTTGTTTTTTGTATATACAAAACGCTTTCAATTGGTATTTTACGAACCAAATATATTTTATTTTGTTACAAATAATGGCGTCTAAGTTTCTTGTTTAACGCAAATTATAACATTCGAAATTTACTTACCCTTATTTGAAGCACAATAGTGTCTGAACCACACCCTTCACAATCACAGTTGAAATCCTAACCGCCTACAGTTGCCTACATTTTATTTCCTTAAACTTTTCAGATTTTCATGAACATACATAATATGGTTACATACAATGAGAAAATTTTGCTGTTTAGAAATAAGCAGGCACTTTAAACATATTTTGAGAATGAAAAAAAAATTGTATCAATTTGAGTACAATATCCAAACATGCTTACATGATACAAACCTTTCTGAAACATTACGGCGATACTTTTTTTTAGTTTGCTTACTTTTGTTTCCTTATAATAATATACTTTTATTCTTCCATTCATTGTCTGTCAATTATAACAGACTAGCTGTTCCTGTGCGGTTTCATCCGCATGAAAATATCTAATTTTATTGTTTACATTTGTCAAATTATCA
>LD688956.1:3458983-3469918 GCA_003118335.3 Papilio memnon
TTTGACACTTCATCGATTTAACGACGTATCCTTGAAATAACGCGCATAAAATGTTTTTTTTTTAAGTTAGTTACCTATTTTCAAATTTCGATTAAACATTTATTGTGAAACTGTCACACGAACTTCGTTACAATGTTGCGTCAGTCAACACTTTTTTAAACACTAAAGATGTTACAAAAAAGAATCGAACAACATCGATTTTTCATGACAACTGAATTCGATTGTCAAATGATTGTAGTCCATATCTTGTTTCTAGATGTTATCTCGATGTTTTTAACCCTTAAATGCATCTTGTTGCCAAATGTATACATACCACATTTTATGTTATTCTATTGAAGTCGTGGTATGTGTTTCCGAACGCAATTTGACGACCATAGACAATAAATATATTGAGTGTTTTTTCATAATACCTATTTTTTATGCCAGATTTTTTTCATTATTTTTTGATGTTATATGTACCTAAATACTTTCCAAGGCGCAATAAAAAAACCATGCATTTAAGGGTTAAGCAGGTCACCTCACTTTGAAAATAAAACTTTAGATGTCAAATATGCCCTATTAAATTGGGCCACCTATACAATATGTACCAATACAAGTGTCACTACAGTAATAGTAGGGGAGGGGGGTATTTTGGGCTTTACTCGAGCGTGAAGTCAAACATAAGGGATGAAATTTGCACAGAATGAAGTACTTCTACCACACGTAGAACTCTCTATACAGAGCGCTTTTAATGCAGCGTTATTATAACAGACTAGTTGTTTCTCGCGACTTCGCCCGCGTGAAATTAAAAAATATAGCCTATGTTACTCACAGATAAATTACCTTTCTAACGGTGAAAGAATTTTTAAAATTGGCCCAGTAGTTTTTGAGTTATTTCAATACATACAAAATACAAAAATACAAATCTTTCCTGTTTATAATATTAGTATAGATTAAGGCAGGGTGAGTTATTTTCAGAAAAACCTATATATTAAATGTTATCGCGACTCTTCCATTTCCTTTTGTAAACTGCAAATGGACATATAGTTTAATCGTAGACATTTCCGCGTGTGATTAACTCGGCCTTAAACTGACACGCTAGATAATTTTTAGTAATATTTTTTTTACCTAGTATCAGAATTGGATGTCCCAAAAACCTGTAGAAAGAGAGCGAGAAAGAGAGAGAGAGTTACGTGTGCAAGGTCCCTGTCTGTCCAACAGCCAAGCCAGAGTAAATCCCAAATCCATCATTTCGCCTCCCCTACTATAGTTTTACTTAACATCTTGCTGTTAGAACCTTTCAACTTTGGTGACGAGAACGCCGATGTTTTCAATCTCGCTGCAGATGACGTCACCGGGCTTGAGGTACTCCGGGGGCTCGCGGTACATGCCCACGCCCCCGGGGGTGCCTGTCAGTATGATGTCTCCAGGAAGAAGAGTCATTACACTGTAATATTAGTAAATTAACGAAAAACTTAGGATGTGTAAATAAAAAAGTCGATCGACCTACAAAATTTGGTCCTACAGTCAATAAATTCTATGTTAATTACACTTCTTAAATTAATTTCCATGATCAAAGATTTTATTTGTGTAATCCCTTTTATTGTTATTTTTAAGCGAAATATAAACCTTGAAAGTACATAACGACGTGTGCACAATTATGCAAGAAAGAGACGGTAGATGAAACAAAAAGCACGTACTAACCTTGTAAGTCTTTCTATAATATCTGGTATCTTGTGTATAAGCTGCTCGGTATTACTGCATTGCTTCTGCTCGCCGTTGACGCTGCACTGGATGGTGAGGTTCTCCGGGTCCCCGATGGAGCCCTGCGTCGTGATGCACGGACCGATCGGACAGAATGTGTCCATTGACTGTCATAGATTAAATAACTACTGTCAAAGATTGTCATAGAGTATATAGATAGAGCAGTAATTTATATAAAATACCTTAACTCTTTTTTGATCAGAATTAGCAAAGTAAAAAGTAAAAATCACACATTTCCCTGATTAAATAATCTACTAGGAAAGATCACATTTTTTTCAGAAAAAATCTGAAGATTATCCGGATTTAGCTGGTCGGGTGATAGTCATTTGTTTTTAAATAGACTTATGGAATATTTCAGAGCTGTCACGAATAAAAAAAACAGCATTATAAGTCAAGATATTCGATAAGAATATGTCAAATATATCATATACACCTCGTGCGAACTCTTCAGATAAATTGAGTCCACTGATAAGATTTGGCAATGTTATGTGCCATTGTTGAGATCAAGGTCATATGTGATTTCATTCGTTACTATGCTTGAATAGATTGAATTTTTAAATTAATAAATCTATATTTAAAATTATTTGATCCACAATAAACATCAAGCAAGTTCTAAAGAACAGCAATAATTAACATTATCTCAATTACTAAACATCAATAATGACAGTTTCTGTTTCAGCAGTGAAAACAGGGTAAAGACTCGACACTGGCCCAATCCGCTGAGAGTCGCAAACAAGAAACAGAAGAGAATAGAACAGGGTAAACTACAAACCTTGCCCAATAGAAACTGTCCACCGTTCTTGGCTTTCTGCCAGTCCCTCGCGCTGATGTCCTGTGCGACCGTGTAACCCAGTACATAGTCGTACGCCACCGCTGCTTTCACATTATTCGCGGTCTTCCCCATAACAACCGCTAGTTCTACTTCCCAATCTACCTGCTGTAAACATTATTACATATATTACGAGATAAATACTTTTATAGTCCGCTGGGGACGCTTCAATATCCGCAAAATTTTAGTTCCATATTTTTCCGCAATATGGCGAGGGTATCATAATTTTGGTAAGGCTATACACGTCTATTTGAATAAATTGTATCAAATGTAACCTGAAACTTTCAAGGAAATGTGGCAAATTTGATTGTGTTGGAAGTGACAATTTCACTTAGAAAAAAAATATTACAGCAATAAGGTTTCCGCATATATTGGAATTCTAAATGTTTAAAGTGATAATGTAATTCTTTCTCTAATCTACTTTTTTACATTTTTATGTACTTAACTAGATTTTAACGAAATCACCGATATACGACGGGGTACATAATAAAATAATCGAAGTAGTATGAAGTTTTTTTTTGGAGCAATTGTTTACTATTTTTACGTCTTCATTTAGAACATATACATAATATACATATAAATAAAATAAACAGCATGTAGAAGATAAGACCATACGAATCCACTGGGGTAGCAACTAAAACATGGATAATTATTACGAGTATGAAAGCTCAACTTTATATGGCCAGTATCCTGTCCGTTTATGATGTAAATTATTCCATCTGCGGTCCACCTACGCGCATTACGAGCTGCCAGCTTAATTTGCTTCAATAATTGACCCCAATTTGTCTGCCGCTGAGGTCACATCGCTCCGTGATTCACGAGACATTTTCATTGCGATTACGTATTTAGTCTATGCTTTAAAATATAATTGATAATTTAAAAATAAAGAAAACTTGTGGTTTTTAATTTTTGTAATAATAGATGGCATTGATTTCAAAATTTCCAAGTGATACAAAACTGAGAATCGTTTCGTTTTACGGTACTAATTTTTTTTTTGTGTTTCAGACATGATGCAGCTAATTTTAAGAACGGAATGGACTTTGGCTGGTCGTCGAGGTCGAAATAAAAAGAAAAAAGTTTCGCAATAAAAAACATCTTCCTTATGTCACGAAATTCATTTAAATCCTATTATATTTAATTGTACATTATTTACCCGACGTTCTTACGGTGAAGGAAAACATCGTAATGAAACCTGGACATATCGGCGAAGAAATTCAAAGATATGTGTGAAGTCAACCAACTCGCACTTGGCCAGCGTGGTTGACTATGGCCTAGACACCCGTAACTTTAGGGTAGGCTCCGAGCCCCTCGGGACATATAGTGAGCTGGTGATGATGAAGATATTGAATTGTATATTATACTAATAAATTATTGCTATTTGTTGTTTCTTTTATTATTTAACACATTGTCTAAGGGATCATTAATCACGTGATTTTTAGCAACTTTCTGACTCCCCACTCTGGTGAAACGTGGTGAGTTTTTAAACTACCCTCCCCCGTCTATTTATTTCGCATCAAGTAATATTCAATATTTCAAAATAATGTTAATTTATTCATTAACCTTACGCCATCAGTCAAAAATACATGTGATACCTTATTTTAGGTCCTTGTGATGTTTAGTGACTTTTTCGTTACCCTCCCCCACTTACGAACCTCGGATGATTAATGCAATATCCCTACTAAGTGCTTAATAAATTTTAATAGTATAACAACAATTTCTAGTAAAAAAAGCCTTTACCTTAGTAGATTCACGAAGTCGAACCGCAGCGCCTGGTCCAATAACAGTACTTGAGAATTTACTGAAGATGATCGGTACTTCAGGTGGTTTTAGGTTCTGTTCCTCACAATGGTCCTTGTAGTTTAGACCAACGCAGAGCACTTTATCCATACCATGTATGGGAGCCACTAAGTTCACAGAATTCAAAGGTATCGGATCTGGGTTTGTACATACTATCCTTGAAACAAAAATACATTGTTAAAAATAAAAATGCAATTTTGACATACTCCCAACTCCCTTTTACAATGTTATTTTTCTACAAAATTCTATAATTATTAAATAAATATATTTATTTTGTCTATGCAAAAGAAATAAAAGAATTTAATAAATTAGAATACAGCTAATTAGCTGAAATTAAAAATTTTTAAACATGTTTCTTAACAAATTCTCGTAAGATTTTAAAATACAAAAGCAATAATAAAATAATGTCCCTAAATTAAAAATTTTATTTATAAAACATATATGTATAGGCGTCGCCAGCCGATGATTTAGAGGAAGGCAGGTTGATAGTTAAGGGGGGGGAGGTTGATGAACAAGGGGGGGGCATTATTTTTTTCCAAAAATAATGGATTACTAACAGGTTGTTTTTGAATTACATATGTCTTGGAATCAATTCTTTCTTTCTTCAAAAAAACATTAACATTTTGAATTAACTTACATTTACAAAGTTATTGATCCATTTCTATTATTTTA
Organism: Papilio memnon; assembly: GCA_003118335.3. Classification (NCBI taxonomy): domain Eukaryota; kingdom Metazoa; phylum Arthropoda; class Insecta; order Lepidoptera; family Papilionidae; genus Papilio; species Papilio memnon. The sequence continues at coordinate 3,464,025 of LD688956.1, forward strand.
ATGCAACGTTCAACAATAATTTAATAATGTTTACATAAGGCTCAATCTCAAGTTTGTTGGTATGAATAAATACTGATAAAGTAGATATTGTAACTATGTAGAACACACTACATTTACAAAAATATATTTAAATTATTGGCAAATGAAATCATTGTTTATAGTTAAAAAGAAAGAAATACTTTACAATCAATGATTAAAAAACATTTAATTTGCAGAGATGTCCATTTCATATTAAAAATGGAGGATTTCGTTTTTCTTGTTAATCAGCAACAAGTAATTAAACTCACGAATACTGTTAAGAGTTTTAAAAAGAGTAAAAAAGTTGGTTAGGGAACTAGAATGGTTTGAATCTGGAAAATAATTATACCTAAAGCTGGCTTCAGCTTGAACACAAGATATTCTGAGTTTTATCATCCGATAATAAATTTAGATATTTTGTCTATTAGTCAAGGAAAAGTGACAATAATGCGTATACTTGGTAAACAAAACAAGAGTAACTTTTGGCAATTTTGTTGATTGAAAATTTAGAATTAGATATACCAAAATATTATAAAAAAATAACTTACTTTCGCACTTTATGTAGGGAATCAGTTTTTAAAATATCGATGAGTGTATACGGTAACGTGGGATCGGCTTTATTAACTTCAACAAGATTATCACCAATTAAATATCCGACATGAATGTCACAAGGGCAATCTTTGTAACTAAATTGCACGAGTTTCATGTTTTTTGTTGTTCCGACGGAAAAGTGTCTATTTACTTCAAATGCTGATGATTTATTGATGTAATTCTTTAAAGGAAACTGACTTTTTATTGACGTTATCGCACGTTTCAAGATAGAAGTCATGTTGATACGTCAGCGTTCAACAAGTTTTTTACTCAATTTTCGAGCAGTATCAAAACAAAACAACAGAGGTTACGCAACAATTCATACATTATGGTTATGTCATTTTATGTAAGAAATATGTTTTGTACATATATTTTTGGGTTTCAAAATTAGTTAATACATTTAAAACAAGTTAAGCAAAAGTAGAAAGAAAATTCATGATAATTGTCACATGATTTTTCTCTTCGCTTTTCACTTTTTTTGCATTAGTTTACCAAAATGTTGCAATCTTTTAGTGTTTACACACTAAAACACTAAGTTGGTGTTACGATTAAAACAAAAATTAAAACTAAATGTTCCTTCGGATGTTCTAGCAAATGGAAATTACAATAACAAAACTGTTCAACTAAAAAGAGTAAGAAAACAAAATAGGAAAATCAAAAGTATTAAATGGTCTATGAAATGTCAATATTTGTGCAAAATTTTATGAGTGTGGTAACATCATTGAACAAGATATTGACACATTTTATTTCGTTCGGAATGTAAAGTAAAAAATATACCAATTTATTATTTTACATTATTATCCTTAATCCTTAAACTCATTAGAAAAAGTTGATATTCCTTTCTATGAGCCGATTTTTACAATTAAAATTAGTATTTATAACAGGTTAGGAATAAAAATATGCGTAACAAAATAATGAGCATTGTTATGAAAACAAAAAAAATATCCCTCATAAAGGAAAGGTATTTTAAAATATAGTAATATTATTTAATGATAGATATTCGAATCTCTTTGGTTAAAAGTCCATTACTGGATATTAGAATAGTATTCTTTGGATATGGAGACAAAGAAGCATAAATTAAATCAATAAGCATTTAAACAAATGAAATAAAATGTGGGCTATAGTTTATTTTAAATGAATCTTATCAGAACTACAATATTTATCCTTAGAACTCAAACATTAGCATCTAGGCTTCTTTCTAGTTATCCAAAATTCTTCTCTTGTATGGTAAGGTGCATAAGGATCATCAACATAGTATTTAGGTCTCTTCCAAAACTTGGTCACCATTTTGTCAAGTAAAGTACTTTGTGTGGAATTACAGAAGACATGTTGCCTTAATCTTCTCTTCTGTGGCTGCGACTTTTTCCATAATTTCTTATGTCTACCAATTTTTGTTCTAATCCATCCACCCCAATGCAGTCTAAAGAATCTTTTGACTGCTGCTTTTACAGTTTTCCTTTTACCTTTGTTAATACTAAATTTTGTCACAGTTCGTACTGGCACTTGATTTAAGTTAGAAGATAAATCCAATATTGTTTTGTTGTTCAACAAACTTCCCTTGATTGGAGTAGTAGAAATAAAATTGTTTTTTATATTAATTGCTGAGAAATTTCTTACATCCTGACGAATTATTCTGACAGCATTCGGGTAAGTCAGACGTAGAGGAAGTCTACGAAAAGCTGGAAGATATTAATTTAGAGGTTATAAAATATTTTTAAATAAATGCTTCAATTACTAATAAAATTTTTACCAGAAAATGCACAACGTAACATCATATAGCTAAATATATAAACAGTTTTGGTTTCTTAGAGAGGAAAACTGCTTTTACATAATTCCCATTCTAAAGGAAAACAAATCGAAGTCAAAATGTCAAATGTCAAATATTGTCAAATTTTAAAGAATCATAGATTAAATATAAAACAGTACAAAAAAGCATTGGTGTAGGCTAAAATCAATTTATAGATTTTTATAGTTTTAAATCATATTATATCTCTGCGGAAGGCGGAGGACCGCAATCTGTGGAAGGTGTTGGGAAAGGCCTATGTCCAACTGTGGGCAAACAAAGGCTGATGATGATGATGATGATGATATCTCTACTTCAATTATAAATTGATTCAATTCTTTGTTGTTATAAATCTGCTGATCAGCCACAATTTGTTTCTATTGGAATACGTCAAAATCATGTCAACTGACAGTTGATGTAAAAGAAGTTTTGCAATTTTGACAGATAGTTGACAGGCCATAGTGGAATAAGTTTGGTGCCGAAAATGTATAAATTCAGGACTCATTTAGTAAATCCAAATTTAATATTGGTACGTATGTTTTTTTCTTGCCTTCCTTATTTATATCAGCCACAATATATCTTAAAGTTAACTTCTGTATAGCAACGTAATGCCGATTGAAATCATCACTATTTATGTTTTGATCGATCTTTAACTCCATGTATTTACCATATTTTATGATTTGTATAAGATTATACGTAATATAATTTAGAAACTACAGTAATTATAATTGTGTTAATCTAAACATGAACTTTGTTGTTGTTCTCCCTTACATAACATCAAAGCAATGTCATATTCGTAATAAATAACCTATAAATATTACGACAGTCGGATGAAAATTGAAGAACATATAAACGTTCAAAAGGCATAGCTTCATAACTCTTGTTAGAGTTAAAAACGTTTTTTTTTAAATTTTTGTAGGTGAGAAAGCAAATAGGTGATGCATCATGCACCGCGCTCGTTGTAATGCGAGCGCCGCGCCGCACGTATGCTCAGTTTGACAAAGATGCCTGTCCACCCCCACCCAAAGCACCACCAAAGGCCCGGAAGGTTCTATGGACCATGGTCGGTGCCACAATGCTTACAGGAGCAGCGGTTGTTTATGCTAAGTATGAATACAATTAATTTAAAAAAAACCATTAGCCCAACATAACAGGTACGAATGAAAATTAGAAATATAGCCAATGATGTTTTCTTGAATAAAACTCATTTTACAAAAAAAAAACTCCTTATTTTGATCCACTATTCTGCACTGTTTTAGAATAGATGGACAAGCAGACACCGGAATTCGTTGAAATATCTATTGACCGCCATAGACATTCCCCATTCACAGAGGTGTTGCCTTTTATTGACACAGAAAATGGATAAATAACTTGTAATCAAGTTGCTTGTTCAACTTATTACAGAAGCAGCCCAGATGCTAGGAATTGGTTAGAATCAAATGCCCCATGGGCTAACAACTTCGTAGCACTAGTGTACCAGGAGAACACAACATATTGGAAGGCAACCGTCAACCAAATCAGCAGAGTGACCACTGCTATTAGTAATTTTATGTTTGGAAAGGTAATTAAATAAAATTATGGGTGTCGATGAACATCTCGGCGTTCCCACTGTTCTTTTGCACCTTCTATTATATAAAAAAGTGTTTGTTTTGTATGAAAAGTATTCTATATATTACAATTTTTATTTTAATTATTATAATACAAACCTTTGCTGTAATTGTTGTTTGTGCGGAATTAAAAAAAAAACTTGGGAAATAGCCTATGTGTCCTTTCAGACTATGTTCTACATTTGTGGTAAATTTTGTTAAATTCTGTTAAGCTTTTTGGAAGATACATAGTAACATCCATCCATCAAAACTTTCACATTTATGATATTAGTTTAAGAGAGGAGATTGACAAAAAAGCTGACCCCACTACCATATGGGGTACAGGGTAGAAAGAAAGAGAGGGGGAGAGAGAGAGAGAGTGAGCGAGTGCGAGAAAGGGGGAGAGAGGGAGAGCGAGAGAGAGGACACTAGTATTTTCCCTACTACAGTCATAAGAGTACAAAATACATTTTTAATTATCTACATGTGTAATGAGTATCTTAATTTATTAATATGTTTATTTTCAGGAAGGTGTATCCCCGCTAGATTTTCAGCAAAGAACATTTTGCTAAAAAAGAATATGAATGTAAGTAACTTAAAATGTTTATATAAATACTTAACTTAACTTAACTGTATGTAAACATTTTCGTATTTAATGCGTTTTAATATAATAATTTTTCATACTATGACATTATTAATTTTTAAAAATTATTGAAAAACATTCTAAATTAATTTTCCAAATTCAATAACATCTTCATTTTTTTATGAATTAAAAGTAATAATTAATATATCATAATTTGTATATTTGTTTAACATTTATTTTTTTATTTGTTCAAAGAGTTGTATAGTCATTTAGAAGGGGTTGTCCACAAATCACATGATGATTGACTTTTTTGCCTGCACCCAATCTGATGATATGTGGTGAGGTTGTACTACTCTCCACATATACCTAAAATCATTGTAATTTTTTGTACAAAGTAATATTGAAATTTTAAAAATATCGTTACTTAAGATAATCGTTCTCATTGTGATGTTTCGTGTTTGAGCCCTCTCCACTTTCGAGTCTCACGTAATCTATACTAATATTATAAAGAGGAAAGATTTGTATTTTTGTATTTTTGTATGTTTCGATTCACGTAAAAACTACCGGGCCGATTTTAAAAATTCTTTCACCATTAGAAATTTATGTGTGAGTAACATAGGCTATGTTTTTTTTTATATTTTTTTAATTTCACGCGGGCGAAGTCGCGAGCAACAGCTAGTATTTAATATAACTAACAAATCATAAACTTATTTAACAGTGCCACCTCCGAAATTCGAACCACTGTACATACAAGAAAAACCTCCCGTGAGACCAGAACTTGAGACAAAAGGTAAATATAAATTACCATATTACATAAATTACTCTATAAATCTTATAAATGTATATGCATATTTTTGGATGGATGTATGTATGGATGCTAATACCATATTTGTTGCTAGCTTGAAAATACGAATTAGTCTCGGAAATTATAGTGTATTTGATTACAAAATAATTCATATTACGTGATTATGACGTTCCATTGCTGGAAAAAACTATTTTTAAATTTCTTGTCTGCCTGTCTGCAAGTCCGCGTTTGTGCCGTTCCGTATTCCGCGGAGACAAAATCGCGGTACACGCTAGTACAACTATAAAATAAGCTGTTTTTTTTTAAAATATTAAACTTCTGGTTCTTTATTGATATTTCGCTTAGTGAAGGATAACATTGTGATGCAAACTGCACATATTTGAATTAAATTCGAAGATATGTGTAAAGTCAACCCGCAGTAGGGCTCTGGTAGATTGAAGATAGTCTATGGCATGCATACTCTTTGGTTAAATATTTAAAAAGTAGACGGAGTTTTTGACAGCCAAGTTAGCGGTAAATCACCTTGTA
>LD688956.1:3620928-3640634 GCA_003118335.3 Papilio memnon
GTAAATATGGATCCACTTTCTTTGCGACTATTAGAATTAAACGTAATAGGTAATAGAGAAGGCAATTAAAACGCCTTCAGGTTTTTGACTTCCTGCTTAAGCTAAGACAGTTGTAGAATACTGCTTGTTTATTTTTTTTTATTTGATTAGGCCTTAAATACTTAATGCATTAGATCATTTTCTTTCCCCTTAAAACTTTACACATCATTACTTCCCCTTCGATGTATTCACACTAATGGAGGTAATTCAGGTTATGTGACCGTCAATATGACAGACCTATGTTTATTTTTACCGTAGGTTTCCACTGACCAAAGAAACTGGCGTAAACATAATATTTTATCTAAGGAAATCAGAAAGATGAGAAGTTTAAATTTAGTGCTTTGGCCGTGTAAGCCTGGCTAGGGAGCCTGACCGTACATTATACTAATATTATAAATGCGAAAGTTTAGATGTATGGGTTTGTTAGAGTTTGTAGAGTAAACTGCTGAACGGATCTTGATGAAATTTGGCATAGGTGAAGAGGATAGTCTGAAAGAACACATGGGCTAATTACTTTGTTTTGTTTTGTTTAATTTCACGCGGACGCAAGCTAGTAAATATATCATACTTAATATTATAAATGCGAAAGTTTGGATGGATGGATGGATGTTTGTTAAAGTTTGTAGCCTAAACAGGTAAATGGATCTGGATGAAATTTGGCATAGGTGTAGAGGATAGTCTGGAAGAACATATAGGCTACTTGCTTTTGTTTTTTTTTATTCCACGCGGACGGAGTCTCGGGCGAAAGCTAGTAAAGCATATATATTATTACCTCTAAGATTGTTTCATACAAGTTTGAGGTTTAAAAGTAAGTTGATTTCCGAAATGAAATTAGTGTGCGTGACGGAAATGTTAACCAGTAAAATGAGAAAATAAAATCGGGTAAATGTAGTGTACAAAAATTAAAAGAACGATAAAGTAAACCATTACTTTTAATCCCAAATAATAAGTACAGTATTGAACAAAAGTACCGTTAAGTCCCACATTGCAAATTATGACCTTCGAACTAAAACCTGACAACGGAACTGTACAAAGAAAAGTGAAAATCTCATTTGTGATTCAAATTCTTAAGAAATTTTACTAGTAACTAGAGCCTGTCTTAACTTGCAGGTTAAAATGACATTTTGAACACAAGGTCTAACAACTAAAAACTAAGTGTTTTAATAAATTTTAGCTTAAACACTCGTCAACCCTTTTATACTGTGACGCAAACGGCGCGTACTTTTAACAAATCCTGGTTATTGAAACACTATGTGTTTGTTTGCGGAATACAATCATGGCCAATAAATAATAAGGTGTAATAGTAAATATAATGTAATAGTACTAAATATAATAGTTAATTTAATACCGAAAGCAATGACTACATTTGTATGACGAAACATAAAACCACGTGTCCATTGTATCAATCAGCGGCGGTCAAAGGGTTAAAACATTTGTACACTAGTTAGTGTTAGACATTAAAAAGTGTCTAAATATGTTTATTGGGGTAATACACAAAATATTTTGAGATGACCCAAAAAATTGTGCATAAAAATCTTACTAATGTTATAAATGCGAAAGTTTAGATGGATGGATGTTTGTTAAAGTTTGTAGCCTAAACGGCTGGAGGGATCTCGATGAAAATTAGCATACATGTAGAGGATAGTCTGGAAGAACACATAGACTACTTGCTTTTGTTTTTTTTAATTCCGTGCGGACGGAGTCGCGGGCGAAAGCTAGTAATAAATAATATTTTGGTCGGTAGGTGGCAGGTGAGCTTTAGTGTCACAAAGAGAAGTCTATTAAGGAATTATTTTCCACATAGTTTTCCATATTCGAAAATTTGAGAACGGGGAGACGAAAGTGTTTTGTTTCTCTTTATAATAACCTCATAATGTACGCCTACGTTGAACACCGTATTTGACGTCAATAAAGAAAGCTTTTAAAAGCTTCAAGCTGAACACATATGCGGCAACTTAGAGAATGTTTTAACTGTATAGTAATTAATACAGGAATATGATGTAAGTTTGAATGGTGGGATTTCTTTGGTGTACTATGAATCGATTTCTAGAGCATTTTAAAGACGGATAACTACACAGTAAATATTAAATTAAAAAAGATTTTATTTGAGAATAACGTCACCTTAAACATTTCCGAAAATTCTAAACTATAACTATTAATGATGCCTATGTTATTCTTAGCTTTTCTAAGACGTAATAGGCATTAGAAAGCGATTACATTTTTCTTCTTATATTGTTTTGGTTTAAGTTGTTTGTCGTTAATCGAGAGCTTTCACAACTTTATCTCAGGTCAATCATAAACAGGAAGTCCCTTAAGTGAGTGTAGTTATATTTTTTTTAAATAAGATATTTTTAAATTCTAATCGAGTTTGCTTGCTACAAATTAAGATTTTAAATCACGAATTTAACAGCTTCCTTAATTTGTTACCAAAGGTAAATAAAATAATGACAAATACTGCCATAAGTGTTCTTTAAAAAAACTAATTAGTTAAATTGATTAATCATTAAAATGATAACTTGAAATAACTTGAATTATATTTGTGATTATTATGAACTAGCTGTCGCTCGCGACTCGGTATGCTCGGAAATAAAAAAAACTTAATTAGCCTGTATGTTTTTTCGGGCTATGTTCTACATCCATGCCAAATATCAGCGAGATCTGTTAAGCTGTTCTGGAGATACGTAGTAACAAACATCCATCCATCTAAACTATCACATTTATAATATACTAGCTGTTCGCGTGCGACTTCATCCACGTGAAATTATAAAAAAAATATTTTATTGTTTATATTTGTCAAATTCTCAATTGCAAATGTCAAAATGACATGACGTGATGACAAACCATGGCAATCTCTTTTCCTTGATGTTGGCAGCAACTTATGTTCGCTTTCCCACATTAGAGTTTTTATCCAAAATATTTACCCCTTAAGTTTAATGGCGTGAAAATATATAGACAAAAGCGTGACGTAAGTGTAGGGGTTTTTATTAAAAAAAGAATCATTCAAAAATATGTTGTGATTGCTGACATCTTAGGCAACAAAGAAGTGTGTGTTTACGCTTTATTATATTAGTATAGAAGTAAGAAATAAGATAACCATTAACATTAACGAATTCATACAAAACAATACTTCATGAATATGAAAGTAAAACTGATGTACATACTTAGTTGACGTTAAGCAAACTGGTTGATGAATTCTAAACTTCACACGTTTCTAAGTCAAAAAGGAAACGGGTGGAGGTCACATTAAAATGGACTTGCTTCTGATTTCTATAACACAGCCAGACGGATGTGACACGAATATCTATGCTTCATTGTTACTATGCGTACGACGTTGAAATGCGTTAATGCTTTCTCGGTTTGAGGTTATGAATTGGGCATTGTAAGGATGTTGAATGATTAGAAATTCAGAACTTAGAACACACTTGACTTGGTGACCGTAAAATTACTCTGGAGAAAATAATACAGTGTTTTTAGAGATTCAGGTGCATTCCTTCTATGTTATATGCTGTATTTTTCGGCTTAACAATCGGCCTAATAACATAGAAGCTTTTGGGTTTTATAATTCAATAGCTCTAATAGTGGCCTAATGGCAGATTATCTTATATGTTTGTAATCGATTACATTTTCATTATTTTTACTATTTTCTCCTATAGTATTATAAATAAATCTATGTTGCTTTTGTGTCTAGAATCGATTAAATGCTAAAGTAAACGTAACTTCAAATTTGTATTTATAAAATTAGTTCCTCTAATAATTATTAATATTAGTTTTTGAAATTTTAATTAACTTACCTGATTCTTCCTCATCGTTGATTTCATTTTCTTCATCCAACGATCGTTTATCGCCGTCTTCTCTCTTACTTCCAGTAACATAAATTATATTCGCTTCTTTACTATATTTATTAATGTCCACATTGTTTTTCTTGAAGCACATACCACTAGCAACGTTCACATCACCATTAAAATCTAAACTCTCATCTAAATACGAGTAAACGTTCTTTTGTAGACAACTTACTGATGGCTTGAATGTACATTCATTAAGTATGCTATCCCATAATCTGTTTCCAGTGTGAAATGTACCATTTTGATATACATTGTTCAAAGATCTACCAGATATAGCTTCTAATAATTTTAACCTCTTTGGTATATCTTTTTCTATGTCTCTTATTTCATCTGTCCCGTTTTCACTACACTTAACTTTATCTGTTATAATTAGAATTAATATTACACTAATTTTTAATACATTAAACATATTGAGACTTTTTCGCCTCTCGTTTTGTAGTTCTTTCGCGCACTTGTACACATTTTTGATGGCCATCGTCAACGCATTACTGAAAATTATAAGTTTCGTATATTCTCTGTAATGATCCCATTTTCCGGTAAATGTCAGATGGGAGAAGTCTTTCGTTTACTTCGATTTCTTCTCAGTTTTTGTGCATATTTGTTATCATCTGCAAAATAAGAAAAATCGTCTATTAATATCAATAAAAAGTTGAACAAATACAATGATATTGTTACGTTTGTTAATCTTTGGAGTTATATTTCTTAAATTATGACGCATGTATATATTGTATTAGTCTTTGATAAAACTGGTTACTATGGAGATGTATTGATTTGTTATGTCAGATTTATGAAAATAGAGGATTATACAAAAACTGAATAAATCGTTTAATTCGCAACAAGTATTTGCAGATAGAGGGACTCTTAAATACGATAGGATGCAAGAAAAACTCATATCTAAGTCTTTATTATTTTTTTTTTAGAAAATAAAACAATCAACCAATAAGTTTTCTTAACCCCAATGTACTATTTACTTTGAACAAGAGACAAGAAGGTCGTTGTATAAGTGTGCCTTGTCAACTGTGTTTGCCGGTCATACAACCGGCTTGGTTGAAGATTATCGACCATCAACGAATGAAATGTAGACTATAACTTCGAATCATTTATGTCTCATACACCGAGAACCGAGTGAAAGGTTCATGTTAAGCTATGTTTAGACATCTTGACAATCATCATCATCATCATCATCACCAGTTCACTATACGTCTCCACCGAAGGGCTCGGAGCCTACCCTAAAGTTAGGGGGACTAGGCCATAGTCAACCACGCTGGCCAAGTGCGGCTTGGTCGACTTCACACATAATATCTTTGAATTTCTTCGTCGATATGTGCAGGTTGCATCACGACGTTTTCCTTCACCGTAATAACAATCCCCTGTTTTATTTAACAAAAAAATTGTTGCCAACCCAACGCGGCATTTTCGGAACTATTGACAATCAATACTGATAGAAAGATGTTGAAAATATACATAACTAGCTTTCGCCCGCGACTTCATCCGCGTGGAATTAAGCAAATGTTAGTAGCCTATGTGATCTTCCTGACTATCCGCTATATCTATACCAAATTTCATCGAAATCCGTTCAGCCGTTTATGTTACAAACACTAACATCCATCCATAACAATAACATCGCTGAAGTAGATGTACAAACAATTATTAAAATGTGTATATTGAAAAGAAAATTATAAGAAGAACGATCATTGTTTCTTTTTAATAAATTGGTCATAACTTATGGTTGAAAGTGCATTAACGTACATTTTGGAGTCATACTTTTTTTACTTTCCTTTACAAAATTAATGTTTATTTACTCTTACGTTCTTTAACGAAATAGAAAAAATAATAAGCTCTTTTCAAAACGTTATTTTGCAATTTTTTTAGATATTATTAACTGTCGTTAGATCACAAGCAGGACAAAAAAATGTCAAATCTTAATATTAATGTTGGGTTGCCGAAATCTCCATTTATTTTCTCATTACCCAGTGATTCATTAGTGCTACCTTGACATATGTTTCAAATGAGTAAAACATTACATGAAGTTATCGAACTAAAAACACTAACGAAAGGTTAAACCTAGCTGGGAAACCGGCAATAAATCATAGTAAGTTTATTATTTTTCTTACTATTCGTGAAAGTAGGTTTGGTTTACAATTTTTCGTTAGATTATAAATACCAGGATAAGATAAGTTTTAAGAGATGAAAGATTTTAAACACATCAATGAGCATCATCTTGTTTTGGATTCCGAGGCAGTGAGAATTCGTTACGCTTTCCAGTGGCGCGTGCAGCATCAACACGGAATTAGATCCAATGGAACTCGCATTTATTTTACTCATACTAATTAATATTAATTACTGTAAGGACTATTCAAAAACTCTTTTTAGTAGTATTTAAATAGGTCAGTCAAGTCAACTTCATTCGTGCGAAAATAGCCAAAAAATATCAAAAATAAATGGTTTATTATGTAAGCCGTATCATGCAATAACATTTGCATTGTTTAAAAGACTAAAGAGAAAACAATCACACACAGTACAACAAAACATCAAGTAATCTATACTTAATATAATAAAGCGTAAACACACACTTCTTTGTTGCCTAAGATGTCAGCAATTACAGCATATTTTTGAATAATATTTTTTTAATAAAAGCCCTACACTTACGTCACGCTTTAGGTTATATATTTTCACGCCATTAAACTTAGGGGTGAATATTTTGGATAAAAACCCTAATGTGGGAAAGAGACCATGAGTTGCTGCCAACATCAAGGAAGCAAGATTGCCATAGTAAGGTAATTGGTATTTTGACATTTTCAATTGAGAATTTTATAAATATAAACAACAAAATAAAGTTTTTTTTAATTTCATGCGGATGAAGCCGCAAGGGAACAGCTAGTATTCGAAATAAAAGTCGGATAGCAGTCGACAGTCGACATTATGCAAATAAAAACGAGTAACTCACATATTTGTGAAGAAAGTAAGGACGCGCCTACTGGCACCATTTTATATCACGTATATAACATGACTCAAATTAAGTAATATAACAATCACATTCTTAACTACTCGTAATTAACAATTCATGATTGAAGATTACGTTTATGTAAAATTACGTTTGTGTAAAGGCATTTCGTTAGAAACGGTATTCATCAACACTTGGAATCATTATCAATGTCACTGACCTAGACATAACGCTTCTATAAAATTTATATCTGCGTTCGCTCGCTCACGATGGACTTTTGATTTCGAATGAACGTCGCATTCCGTTCAAATTGCACCTACATTGATACTAGGCTTATGAGCTGGATACGTCACAATTTACGTACACAAATCATTACGATAATAACCTAACCAAATATTAATTAAAAAAATACAGACTATTTGTGCAATTACATTTTTTGCTGAAATCCAAAAATTCTTAAATTGGTTAAAAATCGATACAAAATAATATTAAAGAAATCATTATTTGCACATGTCAGAAAGTCTCGTCAAACACTCGATTTAAAACAAGAAATCTCTATTGACTATGCTTTTAAGTTAAGCTAGCGAGAAAGTGTTCATAAGTATAATATTTCAAGGTGATATCGTGTCTTAAAATTACGAGAAGTTTATATTACTTTAGGTGTGGATATTTTATTACTTTAATTAAATGTCAAAGGTCTTCATTTTTATTTAATTGTTTCATCAAACGAGAGGGAGGCGACCTTCGCCAAAAGAGCCATGATGCCCAGAAACATCTACAATTGCTGATGCCTGCCAGTGACGGAGGAGGCGACGCACACAAATAGGATATTTGCCCTTCCTATGCGTCTCCTCCACCGTCAAATTCACTTTCCTTACCTAATAAAACAAGATGGGAAGAAAAAGGTACTAAAATTACGCCTCCAGCATGCACACTCGTTAGATGACACGCGGAATTGCGTCTACTTACGCCTGTCTTCTGTGTGGTCGTGCGAATATGTTAATTTAAAAATTCCTTTGAACTTTTAAAACATTTTACCATACTAAACAAAGAATAAGTGCTTATTAACATAAATTTACTCTAAGTTTCTAAGGCCTCTAGCTCACTATTGCGCAAGCGAAGCGTAACCGAAGCGATTTTATTTATGTAATTTATTTTCTATGAACTTGGAATTGTTTTCGTTGTTCCAGCGCACTGTGTAGTAGCTAAAATTTAGAATGAAACCAGAATTGACGATCATCAAACTTTTCTTTTTTGTCTTTCACGTGTTACATCGCTTCGATTCGCTTAGCGCGGAAGTGTGCCACAGGCTTGGGTTTACCGTATGTAGGTCCAAGCATTAAATCACTAATTTAAGGGCATGGTTAACAATAAAAGTCAAACTTCAACCGGTTTATGGGTGAAACAGGTTGGCAACCTTTTCTCCGGTATGGTACGTCATAGTTTGGATGCGAGAAAGAAATTTGTACACAACTTTCACTGTGAACGTCCGGGTGTTAATGTTAGACAACTCTGCCTATATTTGTTTTAATTGTTAACAGGTAGCTTCTATACTTTGATAACTCTATGGTGTAGTCAATTCAAGTAGTAAATACTACATTTTTTCGATTGACGATGGACAATGTGAATTGAATTCGCGAGTGTGTTATCGCTAGTTACTATAGTTCCTAAACATTGACCCAAAAATAGATCGGATTATTCTATACTATTATTATAAAGATTTCGAAAATTCTTTCACGGTTAAAAAGCTACGTTATCACTAAATAGCATAGGCTAGATTTTTTTCTGTTTTCCAATTTCACGCGGACTAAATCGGTAGCAACAGCTAGTTTGTTATAAGTGTTTATACAATAGAAATCCACATTAAAAGGTAATAAGTAATGACATATTGATGGTGTCAAGTTCAAAAGGTACCAAAATGTCACCTTTCGGCCCCTGTTTTGTCACCACCTCGTAAAGTAGATAGAAATAGTGTGAATAGCTTCCGCAAACACTTCCATTGATAAAAATGATAGTAATTAATTTCCTAGATAATTTAATCTTACATTCGAATAACACATTTTTCAATTAAATGAGAGAAGTATGAAATATGTACGAGAAAGTCGGGCGATATTTTCCGTAGTATAAATTCGAGAAAGAAGGTGAAAGTGAACGAAACGGTACAAAATATATATGATACAATCATATACAAAATATATCAGTTAAAATTATCGCTCATATGTTTTATTCCAACACATCTTACTTCTTACTAATATTATAAATGGGAAAGTTTAGATGGATGGATAGATGTTAGAGTTTGTAGCCTAAACGGCTGAATGGATCTCTATAAAATTTGGGATAGATGTAGAGGATAGTCTGGAAGGACACATAGGCTACTTACTTTTGTTTTTTTTTTATAATAATTCCACCCGGACGGAGTCGCGGGCGAAAGCTAGTGTTATAATAAACGAAATAAAATTTAATGATAAACAATGATTCATCAATTTTAGTTCAAATTTTTTATTGTTACTGTTGGTTCGTATTTTATTTCGCTTATAGAAAAAAAACACAATCGTTTCTTAAAAAGCCATAAAATAAAAATAACAATAATTTACAATTGTACGAGATGATGCAATAACTTCATAAAAAACAAATAAAATTAAATCCATTGAAAATTGCTGTATACTTAATCAAGTCTATTAAGGTCATCAACCCCTATAAAGCTTTTGATCAACCTCTCAAGTTACACCCTGTATATAAACATAAATCCATCACGAAATCGACATGCAAAGAGCCGTTTTAAACTTGACCGGTGAAAGTGGTCGAAATTACTCCAGTTCGATTCAAACGAAATTAAAAGTTTGCGTAGATATGAATGAAATATTTACGGTTGAAATATTTGGGTGCGCGTTTGTAGGAACAGAAATGATATGTCCTCATTTAGAGCGTGCATCTTTGACTAAACTATCGCATAACTATTTAGTCGCGCTTTGATTCCTATGAGCTTATGAGGTGTGCAAAATACTCGATTTTTAGTTGTGCAACTAATCAGTTGAAGGCTGCGAAACAATCGACAATCGCACAACAGTTGTGTGATAGATGAGTCAAAGGTGTGCGCCCGCTCTTAACATGGTTATTATAATTGCCCGAGAGCTTCCTTCACGGGTTTGTGAGTTTTATATAAAGTATTCCGATTTTGTTCGTGACGTCATCAGGAACGATTATATTAATGGGAAAAATGAAAGAGAAAGATAATCCTTTAAGAGACTGTTATTTTTCTATCTCTTTCTTCTTGTGTTGTTTTTCATGAGTTATTGACCGATCCATGATATAAAACAATTTCGCCTTAGTTCATCTGTTTTGAATAGGTAAGTATATTTAATCAAAAAAGTCCGCTTTCAAATTGATTTATTCTAATTTAAATGATGCAGGTCATGGTCGACCCGAATTAGGGTCATGTCCCCAATTCTATACCTCAAATTATGAAAATTCCACTAACGTTAAGTGTATATTAACACAATATTTATTGATAGATTTTGCCCGCGAATCCGTCCGTATGGAATTGAAATAAAACAAAGTAAGTAGCCTATGTGTTCTTCCAGACTATCCTCTACATCTATGCCAAATTACATCGAGATCCGTCCGGTAGTTTAGGCTACAAACTAAAACAAACATTCATGCATCTAAGTTTAATCTAAGTCAGGACTAAGTTTCTTTTCCAACCAACTGCAACTTAATTAATTCAAGACATGTAATTATGCCTATTCAGTTTGAATTCCGGCATTATAATATGCAATTTATATTCCGCGATAACGCCGACGTTTTCTCTTCAAAAACCGAAAGTTTGTCCCAGACTCAATTTGACGTATCTTGACATTTCTAGTTTGGTTGGCTTGGAACGTGTTTTTGTATAATTCTATCCTGCGTGTTTTCATTGACTAAATACCTGTATAGAAACATTAAACAACCGTTGTCTCAAATATAGAAAGAATGAAAGAAATCATAAAATGTTAGCGGCAACAACTAATAACATAATCTCATATATTTCCTTACAACTTCGATACAATGTTTCCCATGCTTCAAGGGGGGATTAGTAAGGTGACTAAACCCCCTCCTAAGGCATAGGGATTCTTCAATGAGCTTTTTGGAAAGCTAACAGTTAACAATACTTATTGCTAATAAAATTTCTAGCCATTTTCAACATTGAGTTAATTTGTTTCTTGTATTACCGCCTATGGCAATAACAACGTGTTCATCCCCCCCCGCTCCCCTCCAAATCACAATTCCGAATTAAATTATGCTTAAGATGTCAGCGCAAACTTCATGCTATTTACTACTCTGTAAAAAAGTTGCCTTTATAAAAACAATAGATTAGTTCTTCATACTTCATACTCATACTAATATTATAAATGCGAAAGTTTAGATGGATGGATGTTTGTTAGAGTTTGCAGCCTAAACGGTTGAACGGATTTCGATTAAATTTGGTACAAATGTAGAGGATAGTCTGGAAGAACAGATAGGCTACTCACTTTTGTTTTTTTTTAATTCCACGCCGATGGAGTCGCGGGCGAAAGCTAGTTTTAAAATATCAATTAGTACTTATAAATAATATTATATTATCAATATACGATTAATATTGAAGAGAAACTTCTACATAATAATAATGAGGAATATATTCAACCTAGATAGAACTCGGCAGCTTACAGGTTTCTAAGAAATTATCGTGATATTAAAACATTAAGCTGTCATAATTACCTTTATCCCGACGCCTTCCAGAAAAAAAAACAAAAAACCACAGATTGTAAATAAATTAAAAACAAAAATGTAATGTTATTGTTTACACGCGTATGTAGGCTATAATTAGAGGTCAAGTAAGTTAATCTCGAAACACATGCTCCGTCCGAGCTATCGGGTAAGTTACTAAGTTAGATGAGGTAAGTTGTGAGAGGGGCGATGAATGGCGGGCCTCTCTGTCGCACCTCTTGGAAACGCTAGGGATGGGCCGCTTTCTTATCGAAATTTTTCTTAAAATAAATCTGGATCTTTTTAACTACATTTTTGTTAGTTGCACTAATTGAAAGAAAAAGTTAAAAATGTCTCTGTAGAGTTCATACAGAGATCACTATTCCAATTTTATTTACATTTCAATTTGTATAATATTCATAATTATTTTCTACGAGCTGTCGCCCGCAAACTTCGTTAGCGTGGAATTGAAGAAAAAATGGTTGTCTATAACATTCCCGCGTCAATCTACTTTTTACCAGCTACTTTCCAGTCAAAGTCTCATCCAAATCGGTCCGGCCGCCATTCTGACAGCGCGGAATTAAAAAATAATGTAGCCTATAATATGCCCTCTAACGGCCCAGCCGTTTCGGAGATTACCCGGAACAAATGCGGCTTGCGAACAGACAGACAAAAAAAAAATTAAATGCGATTTTCGTTATCAGTACCGCAAATACATCATCTTCCCGAAATCTGAAATTTTTCCTTTGATATTACAGACACTCTAATTTTATTATGTGTATAGATGTAATGTAATACATTTATATTTCTTCAAGATCTTCAAGATTATTTGTAAATGTGAAATTGTCGATATCGACAGTTCGTTGGGACATCACTATCATTTGCCAAACCATGTTCAAGAGCCAGTTGAAGATCTAGGTCTTTGACCGAATGTGCACGCCGATCTCAACCACATTGTTAAACTATACTTGAACTTCGTTTAACAATTAATGGAAAACAATCTACGGAAAAGTCAGCGGTTAAAATAAGGCGTAAAACAATCTAGTAGTTATAAATATTTAAGGAATAATATGATAGAATATGATGGCTTCTTGAAGGATTTTGGATTAATAGCAATGAGTCAATGAGAGTGAAGCCAAAGAATGCAATGAAATAAAAATTAATACTTAGTATATGTATATCAAAACTAGCTGTTCGCGTGCGGCTTCATCCGCATGAAATTATAAAAACTTTATTTTATTGTTTACATTTGTCAAATTATCAATTGCAAATGTCAAAATGACATGACATGATGGCAAACCATGGCAATCTTGCTTCCTTGATGTTGGCAGCAACTTATGGTTTCTTTCTCACATTACGATTTTTATCCAAAATATTTACCCCCTAAGTTTAATAGCGTGAAAATATATAGCCTAAAGCGTGACGTAAGTGTAGGGATTTTTATTAAAAAAGGGATTATTCCAAAATATGCTGTCATCTGACACCACAAATAGTGTGTGTTTACGTTTTATTATATTAGCATAGATTAACACTTACAAAATATGTCTTAAGGATATAATATAAAAACAACACAAAAACTGTACTAACATTATTAAGAGGAAAGATTTGTTCAGTATGTATTGAAATTACTCAAAAACTACTAAGCTGATTTTGAAAATTCTTTCATCATTAAAAAGCTGCGTTATCAGTGGGTAATATAGGCTGTACTTTGTATTTTTTAATATCACGCGAGCGAAGTCGCGAGCAACAGCTAATATACAATGTTATGGTAATCATGTAATTTTATATGAGCAATTGAAGCGGAAGCTTTGATTTAATTTAAGTTAAACCTAGCTTAAGTTCTATACAGTGCAACCGGGCCTTTTGAAAGCGACAGCTTGTAGACACGCGGTCAGTATAAACGAGTCAAGTTTAGACGGCATTTTCCGAGATCCGTCTAACAATTATATACAGCCCTTGACATAGTTCTTGAGTTTTCCTCCTGAACCATTCTTATGAGCGATATTATTAAAAAAAAAAAGTTGTATTTAATTGGTCAATAAGTTTTCTTACAAGTAACAAGCTAAAATTATTTTTATACTGAGTAGCTAAAATTCGACTGTAGGAAGGAATAAATCCCACTGTTTATGGATAGTGTCAAACAATTGATTATTTTTTTTAACATTTCAAATTAAAAAAAGGTATTTTCTTGTGAATCTTTCAAATGTATATTCTATTCTATGTAAGGAATTTTTAGAAAAAAAACGCAAAAAGTATTCCGATACCGGGAATCGAACCCGAGCCTCCTGGGTGAGAGCCAGGTATCCTAGCCACTAGACCATATCGGATGATGATAATGTTTATTAATTACATGTATAGTATCAATAATGAATAAAAGAATATTAGTAGAGAAAAAGTCTTTTTTTTCATTGATTTTTATTTACATTTATTGTCTGTTATTCAATGCTTAAGTAATATGCTTGTTTGAAATGTAGGAATTCTAAGAAAAATAAATTAATTGAAATAAGTAAAGAAATTTTTTTTGAGTTGTCTAGCACGTTGTTGTATTTGTAACTGTTTTATATACATTTTTTTACAATTTTGTCAAAATGTTTAAATAACGTTACAATGCCATCTATCGTACGTTTTTATAAAACTGCGTTATTTGTGACTTGGTTGATTTGACAGTTTCAATAAATTCCACAATTCGTCGATAGATGGCATTTGTTTAAAGTTGCAATAATAACAATTAATTAAATTACTTTTATAATTCTGACGAACATCTCATAAAGATCTTTGTTTTATTCGTTTAAATTTCTGTTTAAAATCAGATTAACAGGTTAAATACTGCAACATAAAGTGGGTACCTTTAAAATACTCAATATTATTCTTTCAAACACTATAATTGCTATTATTTTTGTAAAGGCGGATACAAATTGAATTATTAAAGGATTACGTTATTATTTGGAGGTACCATTGTTCATTATAGCATTCAATGCTTTCATTCTCTTAGTGGACCACATCGTTTATTTGTCAATCAAATAGTAATGCAGACCATTTTTCAAGATTATTCACTTTTAAGCAAATACAGACTGAGTTTTCGTCTTCGTAGGAAAAACCCAAAATTCTCCTTACATAATATACATGGAACTAGGTGGCGCTACGTAATAGCCTTAAACATATAATGATGTTGACAGACATCTTTTATACCTTACATCTGAATTATCAAAATGACTTAAAATAGAGATAAAACCAGGATGTCTGTTACTTACTATCCATTAGAGTACTGCAATATAATATTTTTAAACGAGTGCGTCACTAAATAGTACAAAACAGAGTAGCTTCCCGCCGTTGTCTGTCCCTTGTGCTTAGATGTTTAAAACTACGCAAATTATTTTAATCCAGTTTTTTAATAAATAGCGGGTCGCTAGTTATTAATAATGCACGGTTAACATACCATGAGCGTGTAGAAAAATTGGTATGCGATTTTCTCGCACACAGATCGTCTGATATCGCTAATGTATCGGAGTAGACTTTCCATAAGATTATCCCGCTCGCTTATCGTCGATATAATGAACTGAAAGCGTTTTATCAATGCAATCTTTCACTCTGATGAGAGTTGCATGGCTGATATTTATTACATGTGAAATATGAGATATTCTGTTAATATAACTCTTTGGTTTCTTAACCTTTTTGTGTATTTCTCCTCTAGGAGTTATTGAACGATCCGTCCCTGTGTCGCAAAGATAGCACGTTAGACTTCTAATCCAAAGGTCGTGGCTTCGATCCCCAGGATGTTACGCAAGTTACTTTTGTTACGGTGAGTGTCACGGAGATCCCGGAACCTTCTTTATTGCACCAGGTTTCAGTGGGTCAAACCCCCACATAACCCTGTCTACCCCTAAGAATGCTGGGTATCTTTTGAAGATTTCCCCCTGATACCAATAAAAGGTTATTAAAAGACAGATAGAACGGGCGTCGTCAGGGGGGTTAGAGGGGGCTCTACCTCGATACTCAGTCGAAAAATGTATAAATAGATATCAAAATCTACTTGTCTACTTTGTATTGAAACTTATACTTGCCCTAATGTTAGATGAGATTATCTTACATTATATTTTGATTATATTGTCTTTCGAAGTAATTTAATGCCTACTTCAACTTAGGTTTTTAATTTTTAATCTCGTACTCACAATTTTAGGTTTAGATAAAAATAGTCGAGACATCAATTGAATACGCGTTTATTATAATTTTTAAAATGATATAAAATAGCAATTTTACAATATTTTACATGTGCAAATACATATTTTATTTTATTAAATGAAAAAAAGAATAAAGAATTATCACAGTTACACATACTGCAATACGAGAATAAAAATAAAATAAACAAAAATAAAATGTATACGGTGGGGTGGGCAAACAAAGATTGTGCAGACATTATAACAGTTATTAAAATAAAATAAAATAAAATAAAATAAAAAGCAATCTAGAAAAGCTAAATAAATTAATTAAGATTTAAACGAAAGATTTTTGGTATAAGTCCTGAATATATTTACAAATAAATATTACATATAAATTAATCTAATATGATAAATTCAATATGTATATCAACACTGTTTGATTATAAATAATAACATTATAAGTACAATAAATAACTTAAAACTACACTTCAATAAAAGATTCAAGTTACTACCGTAAACGACTTCTGAATAATTTTACATGTTTGCAAGTATTTTAATGAATTACTTATAGTTTAAAATACAATACCATCAAGAACTCATCAACAATTTTATACTACGACTTAATCGTTTTGGTACTTAGCTCATATTATCGTAAGGCATATAACTATTATAATCAGCGTCATAAGCTCGTCTGTAGCCACCGTGGTGCCCGTGTTCATGTTCGTGATGCTCCTCATGGCTGTGGGAATGGTGATGAGAGACCTCCGGTTTGGTGATGATCTCATAAGTTGTTGATTTGTGGCCACCTCCACCTTTCAGTCCCACTAACGCTGATAACAGAAGTGACATTAACGCTGTCATGAGCGCCTTTCCAGCCAGTAACGCTAATGCCCCCAAAGCCGCTGCACCTAGAGCACCTGAGAAGAAAAAAAAAAGAGCTAGTTAGTTTAATCACCAAATTATGTAGCGGAACTTCAAATTCCATAGGAGGATTGTGAGATTTTTTTAAATTACTTTTTGGAATGTGTAAAATTAATTAGAATTAATTGCTGAAGTTATTTCAACAGGCGTATTCCTAAAGAGGTATCACAAACACAAGTACCGCTGTAATAAAATAAAAGTTCGCAACGAAGTTAAAAAAATAGGCTAACATAGGTTTGTTAGTCTTGTCACAAAGAAACAATTCTTTAGAATCTTGATTTCTTTAAATAGCTTGATTTTATAGGTTTGAAGACCTTAAGTAATGGTCATTTAATTTCTCATTAATCTTTTTCTCACATAATACTGTGAGACTTCCAATTTGCAGATCTCTAGCGCCCCTTTATGTCCAACAGCCCTACAGTAAAGCCGGCACTGTTCATACTATTTCCAAATCTTATACCCACCTTTCATCATCAACGCAGCAGCAAGTAAAGCACCTCCACCACCTCCTTTTCCGCCACCTCCCAAACCTCCTCCACCTCCTCCTTTCCTCCCCACTGACTCTCCCTCCCCATTAGCCATATCCAACGCCTCCTGCGAAGTCTTCGGATCCAATAACTTATATCTCAAAGAGTGACCATCCAAATAATCCTGCAAGCGGTAAATCAGAAACCGATTTAACTTCTCTTCTGGCTTTCCAGGGAATTGACGGGATAACTCCGCCGCCATTTCTTCAGGACTCGTATTCGAAGTGTAGTTCTCTTTCACAATACTCAATCCTGGTAACAGTGTCAGCTCATCTCTCGAACTTAAATCCTCCAAGAACGATAGTACGTGGATCTTGATACATTTAGCGTTTAAACTGTTGTTACATTCTTTATTCAAAGACCTTCCAGTTCTTTCGCTTGTGTTAGTCTTTTCTGTTTGAATGTCATTCGACGTAGATCCGTCTATCGAACAGTTAATACGGTACACACATAGCACAAAGGCTGTAGTTGCAAGGAAACTTTTAAACATGACTACACTTTTCACTTCACTGTTATCGTTCAATTTTGATACATTTCTATCGATGGCCCAACTTGACTGATACAATTTGAACGAAGTAAGTTTATTTTATACCAAACGGTGTGGAAAAATCGAACAAGAATAGATGGAATTGTTAAAAAGAGCAATGTAGTAAACGAAATGCCGCTAGAATGATAGCAAATAAGTTCGTTGAATGTTGACAGTAAAAAAGTGGATTTTCACTCGAATTAGTTTGAAGAAAGTGTTACTAAATGTCTAATTATTGTAACATTTTTGTTATTTAATCGAATTCAATGTTAAATAATCGGATCAACTGTTATTCAATGAAAACAACGATATTTGCTTTTTTAGCTTATTGCAGTTAAAAAGTGATGTTATTGACAATTGTAAAAACGCCTTATTAAAGTAAATTACCAACAGTCGAGCGTCGTTGGCTCAGGGATTTAAGCACTTGACTTGGTCTTTGAGTTCGAATCCCGTAATATACTAATTTGATTTGCGATTTTTGAATTTCATATGTACATAATTTACTCGACGTTCTTACGGTGAAGGAAGATGTTGTAAAGCGACCTGTACATCTGCGAAGAAATTCAAAGATATATGTGAAGTCGACAGTCCCGCATTGAGTCAGCGTGGTTGACTGTGTCCTGGTAACCCTTAACTTAGGGTAGCCCCTCAGTATAGATTGTGTTGACCTTAGATCTATAGGTAAATATAAATAATAAATGCTATGCAAACGAAAGATTTGACTCCGACAAGTCGGCCGGCCCAGATACCGCTGGCGAGACGCCGTAGAGCTGGATCTGCACGAGCTAGAGTCGGCCGACTGGCAGGCGACGACGCAGGACAGACGACGCTGGCGCTCTGTCGTGTCGGAGGCCAAGACCCACTTTGGGTCGCTGCGCCAACGCATTAAGTAAGTAAACGAAAGATTTGATTGCTCGTTTATTTGCTTTGAATAGGCCCCGAAACTACAGCTACAGGATCCCTGGATGACAAAGTCTATACCTTATTATAACACTTACTAAAACATAATAAAAAGTAAATGTTTAGACCATCTTTCTCCTTAACATACTCCTGTAGTGGCGCAACAGGTTTTTCCTTCACATAACTCTATCATACGTCATCTCAGTCATCACTCCCTTCTTGATCGTGTCACCTTTCACGCAATCCATCTCTTTCTATATCTCCCTCTACCGGTGTACCACACTCATAACTAACGTTCTTTTTGTTACATGCGATTCATTCCTCCTAATAACATGCCCATGCTAACCTTTTACTTCTTACCTTCTCTACCACTGGGGCTACTCTCAAACTTCCTCTAATATACTGATTCCGTATCTTATCCGTTTGTTACCCCACACATCCATCTTAACATTCGTTTAAAAGTAAAAGTTTTGATACTTTTTCATTTAACTGACCTCGAGAAATGTAGTCTTTTTTCATAATTCTTATATCTTTTGCTACAATCGGAGAAAGTTAATTTGTCTCAATCATTATCGAATCAGAAGTTAAACATTTAACTGCAGCTTGGTTTATTTCTTACCATTACAGTATTCATTCTACTCATTTAAATATCTTCCTAATATTAGTGCGAAAGTTTAGATGGATGGATGGATGTTTGTTTGAGTTTGTAGCCTAAACGGCTGAACTGATCTCGATTAAATTTGGGACAGATGTAGAGGATATTCTGTTACAATACATAGGCTATTTGCTTTTGTTTTTTTTTAATTCCCCGGCTGGAGTCGCGGGCAAAAGCTAGCAGATTAGGATACTAAAATCTGAATTGAATATTTTTATTCGTCGTAGTTATTGCATATCATTCTTTCGTATTTGAGGATATGTTTAGGCTTAGAAATTTCTTTTCATCTAACCTTACAGTACAAACGCCTTTTAAAGTTTTATAATTATCTTACTAATATTATGAATGCTAAGGTTTATATGGATGGATGTTTGTTAGAGTTTGTAGCCTAAACTGCTGAACGGATTTCGATGAAACTTGGTATAAGTGTAGAGGATAGTCTGGAAGAACACATAGGCTACTCACCTTTATTT
>LD688956.1:3652793-3667114 GCA_003118335.3 Papilio memnon
CCATCCATCCATCTATCCATCCATCTAAACTTTCGCATTTATAATATCAGTAAGAAGTAAGATGATCAGTGGACGATTTTTGTACATTTAGATGTCTTGGACATATTCGCTGCTCGTGTAATGTTTTCAAACACACTACTGTGTGTCTCTCTTATTATATTTAGTTAAAGCTATGCTGATATTTGTTAGGTACTTAACAATTATACCTTTTTCCAAATCTTCGATGAACTATTTTAGAACGAAACTCATACCCTATACTCGTATTACTATGCTCTAAGATTGTTAAAAGTTATGATAGAATATTGTAGTTATATTAATTATAATGACTGCGATTAACAGTCTCTACATACGCTTAGTTTAGTTTTAACTGAAGTGATGAACTTAGTTAAAACTTAGTTTTAACTGTACAGTTAAACTGTTCAGGACTGATCCTATGTAGCGGTCTTTAAACGAGTTTGCAAGTATATTAATCTATACTAATATAATAAAGCGTAAACACACACTTCTTTGTTGCCTAAGATGTCAGCAATTACAGCATATTTTTGAATAATTCTTTTTTAATAAAAAGCCCTACACTTATGTTACGTTTTAGGTTATATATTTTCACGACATTAAAGTTAGGGGGTAAATATTTTGAATAAAAACCCTAATGTGGGAAAGAGGCCATAAGTTGCTGCCAACATCAAGGAAGCAAAGCTGCCATGGTTTGCCATCATGTCATGTCATTTTGTAATTTGCAATTGATAATTTGACAAATGTAGGTAAACAATAAAATAATTTTTTTATAATTTCACGCGGATGAAGCCGCAAGGGAACAGCTAGTCGTAACTAAAGTTGCTAGTAAAGAATACTAATTTGATTTTGAATGTAGAATGATCTATGTACATGTTTCTAAAAAATTATCTGCAATTGGTATTTGATTTTATTAATTCCAAAACTCTTCATCCACATTGAAGAGATAAATCTCCGAGTTAATCTACGGCCACTTTCTAATTTGAAAGCAACAATTTTCAATGTCACGCCGTGGAAAGTAGAATTAAAGATCTATATCTGTTTTTTAAACTCGCTTTGTAACACTTGATACAGCTTAGAAATAAGAGGTTTACATGAATGGAATTCTGCTTTTCTTTACACTACAAACTCATGTATCTTAACGTTTTTCCAAACATTTAGTTTTAATATATTCATATGGAATTATAAGTACAAGATAGAATAAACCTGTTACAATGTAGAAACTAACTATATATGTGACGTACAGATTATTTTTATAAAGTTTTTCATTCAATTTATACATTGATATGTAATTACTTAAAACTAGCTTGGTTCTCTGACTGTCAGACCGTAAGATTTTTTATCTGTTTGACAAGAGTGTAAATGTGCATCAACATATCATACGTATCGCTTTTGGTCTAGCTTAAAACTTATTGATATGAGAATTCACTGCCCGGGCGCGGCATACCTAATTCTTTAGAGGTTAAATTCAATTGTGATCACCTATTGAATAAACGGCTGGACAAATTATATTATATTTCATTCGGTTTGTATTCTTCGCCTGAAATATTTTGAATATATTACTTAATGTTGAGATAACATATAAAAACTAGTTGCCCGGGGGCATTCGTTAAATTCTAATTAAAAATAAAACAAAAGTAAGTAGCCTATGTGTTCTTCCAGATTATCCTCTACATCTATGCCAAATTTAAACGAGATCCGTTCAGCAGTTTAGGCTACAAACTTTAACAAGCACTCATCCATCTAAACTTTCGCAGTTATATTATAGTATTAGTAAGAAGTATGATTAATGAAGCAAATGTTTAGTTTTATTGTAAATAGATGAAAATAACTTTAAAAATCAAGTGGGCGTACCACACCTGAAATAAACAAGTCAGACAAAAAAAATGGAAACTCTTCGTTCATTTGCTGCGTTCATTTAGACATAACTTCTTTAACGAGCATACTATAACAGATCGTATTCTGAAAGTATTAAAGGTTATTATGTATTGTATGGTATTTGTAGTTATATCATTTTACAAGGGTTGATGTTCGCCATCGAGGGCACCATGTTTGCTCTCTCGACGTGAAAGCAAAGAGAAAGGCGTAAGCGGACGTAGTCAGTGGACTCCAAATTCCAAACGCGGTGAGATTTTTTTTTCTCTCCGCTGTGAACAGGTGCTCTGTACATTTGTAATCACATTGCAGTCTAATGAGTGTAATTATTTTAACGTTTAACTGATATTTAGATAACTATGGTAGTTTGGAGGTTGTATAATGTGGAAGGAAATCTTACTAATATTACAAATGCGAAAGTTTAGATGGATGGATGTTTGTTAGAGCTTGTAGCCTAAACGGCTGAACGGATATCGATGAATTGGGCATAGACGTAGGGGATAGTCTGGAAGTGCACATAGGGTACTAACTTTTGTATTTTGAATTCCACGCGGACGGAGTCGCAGGCGCAAGCTAGTAGTTTATATTAACTTTTCATAGATATTGAACTGACAGATTTTTTCGTATCATAAGTTGGCAAACGAGTAAGCGACTCCCTGAATCCGCCTAAATGGACTAGGGACCGATGCCCATAGACATAGATAATGATTACTTTATGTTTCTGAGGCCAAACTATTGTGTATAACAATCATCATCACCAGCTCACTATACGTCCCCACTGAGGGGTTCGGAGCCTACCCTAACAAGGGCGTGGCTAGGCCGTAGTCAACCACGCTGGCCAAGTGCGGGTTGGTTGACTTCACACATATCTTTGAATTCCTTCTCCGATATATGCAGGTTGCATCACGATGTTTTCCTTCACCGTAAGAACGTCGGGTAAATTGTGTACATATGAAAATTCGAAAAATCGAAAATCACATTGGTATATGGCGGGATTCGAACCCAAGACCTGTAGATTACAAGTCAAGGGCTCAAACCCCTGAGCCACCGACGCTCCGTATAACAATATGATTATTGATTTATTTACTTTGTTAAAGAATAATGACTAGAATTTTAGCTGTGGTAATAAGATTAGGGAAACTCAGGAGTGTGATAGTGTGAGAGTGACGGTCTTCGAGATAAGAACTTAAAAGTTACAAGTTAAATTGCATTGTATCTAATAAAACTTCAGAACTTCTGTTATTTCTAAAATCGAGTTTAATTTAAGATCTGTTAATTATGTGTGAAAAGAATGCATTGGATTTTTATGTCCTACAAGACTTTACCCTTTTGTTTTATATTACGAAAAGAAGAATTTTCCTTGCCTGTTAGTTAACTAAAAGTTTCAAAGTTTACATTTACTAGCCTATTATATATATATATATATATATATATCTTTAGGATTCGAAAGATTTAGATTTGAAACATAATATTGTTTCATTTATTGCTGTCAATTATTAGATACTTATATTTGAAACCAGTTATTGTATAAAGATTGGAAGTCGATTTGGTTAGTTCCCAAGTTTGGTTAAGTTAGAAACCGTATGCTTATAATTAAGTAATTATCATCAGCCTAATGCTAGCCTTATGCAGCCAGCTAATGAAATTATTTCCTTTTCTAGTAATTAGTTATCTATTTGAGTACGTGTGTTAAAGAAACAGACATAGTTTCTATTTGAGGGTGTAGAAATGCCCTTGCCGCGAAGAGAAAAACCAATGAAATTTTGTTGTATTATTATATTATATATTATTTAAAAAATATAGCCTATGTTACTCACTAATAACGTAGATTATTAATGATGAAGGAATTTTTGAAATCTGTCCAGTAGTTTTTGATATTTTAATACATACAAAAATACAATTTTTTCTTCTTTAATATATTAGTATAGATTTCGATATAAAAAAGCGTGTTTTAAATTGAAACTAAAATATGTAGGTAAATAATTTTTTTTGTAGTCTATCATGTAGTCTGAGGGAAAGTTTTTAATGATATAACAGAATATTTTATTTAAATACATCATAATGGATAAAGCAATACGACTAAAATGTGTAGAGTGAAAGTGGCACTCACACTAACGTACTGCTCTTGTAGTAGTTAAGAAAGTTTCTCGCCTTGAAAATCCGCACAGCAAAATCTACAGAGTGTCATTTTAGGATTTTATTACTAACGTTTATACGATACGTACTCTATTTTAGTGGTTTTATGTATATTTGGGAAGTGAAAACAATAATACTTTTTATATAATTATTGTAAGATAACTTGTTTGAAAATTACATGTTTTTCTCCGGCTCGTGTACAAAGAAGGATGCAAGCTGGTTGACTATAAGCTAAACATTTCTATATGTTTTTTCTTGTTAAATGGATACATTGAAAAATGATTTTTTGACGATATTTTAACACGAAACCGTAAAGTAAGAAAAAATAAGAAGTAATTCTAATTAAAACAATTTAAAATATGTATTAGATACTTCGATTCAAATGTTAAGCGTTGTTTTTATTATATTCCTCGATCTATCTTGTAACAATAACATTACAATTAAAAAATGCTTACAACTCCATGTTTTCCCTGTTCCGACGATTATTCTATATGTGCGTGAGTGAAAGGCGTGTACATATACGAATGTAATCACGCTGCTCTTATATGTGTGAGTGAAGATGACATTCGTTCTTTTTTACTCGCTATATACAATACAAAACCAGTATAAAAGTGGGTCTGCCTGTTTACGACGTTTAGTTTCTAAAATGTAATAGAGAGTGGTGCATCTCATGTTTTTCAGGATAAAATAGAAATCTATGACTTCGAATCCTAATTTCACATTCAAATTGTTCTGTTTAAGGACAAAATCATCTTCAAGCTATCTTTAACTTATACATAAATAATGATTTAAATATTTTTTCCCTTTAGAACATACTCGTAAAGTTAATTAGTTTACTTAAAAAAACTTTAACAAAACCTTTGGTTTATTATTCTCATGTTTCGTAAATTAAGTTTAAAAAAATATAGCCTATCTTACTCAATTATAACGTAGCTTTTTAATGGTGAAAGAATTTTTGAAATCCATCCAGTAGTTTTTGAGTTATTTTAAAGTGAAACTCAAATATGTAGGTAAACAATTTTTTTTGTAGTCGATCATGTAGTCTGAGGGAAAGTTTTCAATGATATATTACTTAGTAAAAATTTACTAAATAATTTAGTGAAATTAATTACATATTGTTCTTACTACCAATAAGGATTTCATTGTATACTAGTTTATGTTAGGGCATATTTAATTATTAACTGTTCACTTGCGGCTTCAACCGCGTGAAATTATAAAAAATATTTAATTGTTTAAA
Organism: Papilio memnon; assembly: GCA_003118335.3. Classification (NCBI taxonomy): domain Eukaryota; kingdom Metazoa; phylum Arthropoda; class Insecta; order Lepidoptera; family Papilionidae; genus Papilio; species Papilio memnon. Next base: position 3,658,054 of record LD688956.1, read on the forward strand.
TTTGTCAAATTATCAATTGCAAATGTCAAAATGACATGACATGATAACAAACCATCGCAATCTTGCTTCCTTGATGTTGGCAGCAGCTTATGGTCTCTTTCCCACATTAGGGTTTTTATCCAAAATATTTACCCCCTAAGCTTAATAGCGTGAAAATGTTTAGCCTAATGCGTGACGTAAGTGTAGGGCTTTTTATTAAAAAAAGAATTATTCAAAAATATGCTGTAATTGTTGACATCTTAGGCAACAAAGAAGTGTGTGTTTACGCTTTATTATATCATATATAGATATAGATATAGATTACAATGTTATCAGCAGTTAAGATTTACACATAGATTTACTGAATTTTGGGCATCGCGTAAACCCAGTCTTATTGGTTACTGAATTAAATAATGAAGATTTTTTAGTACTGATCGAACTATTACGACAAATTCTATTTTTATTTCACATTTTTTTGTAACAGCTAGTGAGTATTCATAAATATTAAAGTTAAAACCTAGTTGTGTTGATGTCTATAATGTAATTTTAGTAACAAAACTAGCATTAAATATACTTGTTTCGTAAACTAACAGACTTTATCATTAAAGTAAATATTTTCATTAACAGTAAAAACCATGCCACACTAAATATACTTTAGACTTTTCACTACTAGATGGCGTCAGTTGTTTTATCGTAAGCACCAGTCCATTAAAATAAGAAATTGTTGTTATTTTTTTTACACTGATTAGGTTTTGTCCAGTTTTCTTTATATATATTAGGAATATACAAAATCTCGATAATCTAAAAAGTCTTATGGCTACAAATAAAAATAAAATTTATGATTTGTTAAAACTTTAATTAATTCTTAAAACTAGATACAGTCTTTTCGATAACCTACAAAATAATGTTAAAACAGAGACACATTACCCGTAACACTTCGAAATAAATTACATTTAAAAATAAAATAAACTTTAATTAAATAAATTTAATCTAATTGAAATATAAAAAATGTCAAAATTTATACCGTGTTCGAATTTAAAGTGAATTTACACTTTTAGTTGTACTGATACCCTGTTCTATCCAAATTTGATTATTTATACAATCTCTTAAATAGTACATTCACACGATATAATAGTACAAAACTATTGTTATCCCGCTCACTCTCTTTGAAACAACAGAGATAGCAATATGTTTGCATTACGTAGAGAAGACCATAGTTATAGCACTATACAACACTAATCTTATACTATGCTAGATAAATAAAATATTTTGTCTTACTGGCCATTGTCAATCGTTAAAAAAAATAACCTTCCCGTGATAATTCGTAGTTAAACTTATTCTATGTTACCGCAAATTTTCACTGCTAAAATCTAAAACATGTCAAAACAATGGTTTGTATTAGCAGTGAGAACCCAAGGTTATAATTACATTAAATAGTAAATGTTAAAATTTAATAACAAAATGCACCATAAAATTCAGCTGCCGAAAATAATTAAAGCCTTAATATTAAAATGTAATTATTGCTATCATCTTATAATAATTATTAAGATCATTCGAAAAGCGTAANTACTGAATTATTATTATGAAACAAAATAATCACAGTCTATAATTAAACTTGAGTACAAAAATGTCCATCTATTAAAAAAAACCTTTAATATATGTTTAAATTGAACGACTTCCTTGGAACTTACTATGTCAAATAAAATAATTAATGTGTAAATTTTTATGAGTTAGTTATTTTGAGTTTTACGAGTTATTTTTTGAGTTTCATGAGTTTTTTATAGAGTTTTACGAGTTAATTTGTGCTTTATAAGCGAGGTCGTTAGCGTCAGCAACTAAGCTCGCAGATCTAGCGTAGGGGTAAGATGCTGCAGACGCTGTGGGTGATGTCCATTGTTGTGGTGATGACTGGAAACCTGCAATCTGAAAATATAAAGTTATTAAATAAAATGTTTATGAGATAATTTATTTAACGTTCAAATAAATTGTAAGCCGGGAGTATTGAATGCCAAAGAATCAGTTCAGACTAAAGTTTTTTGATGCATAAAGTTAGTCCAAAAAAAATTTGTAAAATTAATTAACAATATAAGATGGAAAGCAAAGATTCGATTTAAGGTTCTTTCCGTGTGTTCTCTTAGACGGACTTTACACCAATCACATATTTTTTTAAAGAGAAAACAAATGTTCGTGTACGGGTTTTTCGTTTTGGAAACCAACTATTAAATTAAAAGTGAAGAGTGACATTTGCTCGACGTTTAGAGCCTGGAACACTTAAGAGTGCGTGCTCACCTTTGACTAAGCTATCGCACAACTGTTTAGTCGCGGTTTGATTCTTATGAGCTTATATTGAGGTGCGCACACTACTCGATTAGTTGTTCAACTAAACAGTTGAATGAGATGCAAAACAATCGACAATCGCACAACAGTTGTGCGCCTGCTCTAAAACGAGGTTTCTAATGTATTTAATATAGAAAAATTACCTTTCCGCTTAAATTATTAAGACCACCGCCACTCAGTAACTTATGTAGTCCAAGCGCAGCAGCTGCTAGGAAGGCTAGTTTAGCCACCACCAGTGCTTTAGTGACCAGTAGTGTTAGAGCCCCGAACAGCAGACCGATCACAGCAATCACTTTGACTCCGATACCGGCTAGTAGTGGTGTGTACTTTTTGATCTTACCACGTGCTATGGAGGAGAAGATTTAAATTAAAGTTGTGTAACATTCGTAGTGTATTTGGCTGGGGAGGGAATGGAAGGAAGGGGACATATCTTTTTTCTTTACGTCCTCTACTAAAAAACGTTAAACATTAAGGTGCTTTTATATAAAATATATTTCTATCCTACGGTAGAAGTATTGGTGTGGTCATCAACTTACGCTTATCCTTACGGAGGGTCGGCACAGTTATGTTCTACTCAATTCATACATCTCTATCAGCCGTCATATCTGAATACACACCCTTCTTAAGCATTCTTCTTCAGCATCCTCTTTCACACAATCCACCCTTTCTTCGGTTATCCTCTACCTTTGTAGCCATCCATTAATGTCGTCATAAAGATGTTAAAAGTTTAAAATTAAAATTTTTAAGAGTAGTAAATTTTGACTAAAATAATAAAAAAAAAATCATTTCAAATAAATACATCTAGAGTTCCGATCAGTAATTTCTTTTTATTCACTTTATAGTACACACATGTTAGTTTTTCACTTAACATCTGATAGCTACACCCTAACAAGCATCATTGCACGAGTCTCGATCGCATCGGAGCCGGCGACGTAACCTTGACCGAGCGTTGCGTCCGCTCACGTAACAGGCCAACGAACTCGACCAATGACTTTCGTTTCCTTCCACTATGCTGCGCGCATACGATATGTTATTGCGGACTGAACTTTGATGGGCGTATGAAAACTTAATTTTTGTTGTTTTTTTTTTAATCTGATGACCTTATCTATACTAATATAATAAAGCGTAAACACACACTTATTTGTTGCCTAAGATGTAAGCAATTACAGTATAGTTTTGAATAATTCTTTTTTTAATAAAAAGCCCTACACTTAGGTCACGCTTTAGGCTATATATTTTCACGCCATTAAATTTGGGGGTAAATATTTTGGATAAAAACCCTAATGTGGGAAAGAGACCATAAGTTGCTGCCAACATCAAGGAAGCAAGATTGCCATGATTTGTCATCATGTTATTTTGATATTTGCAATTGATAATTTGACAAATGTAGGTAAACAATAAAATTAAGTTTATATAATTTCATGCGGATGAAGCCGCATAGGAACAGCTAGTTTAAGATAAAATTAATTTATATTTTATACTTTCTACGAATTATTCTTAAATTGTTTTCATATATGATAATTAATTTAAATTTTACTGTCGTTAATTTAAGTTTAAATGCTTGTAAACGATAATATCAAGGTCATTATTGTTTTTTAATATCGTCACTATCTGTAATGTATTTAAATTAGTGTGATTGGTTAAATTATATTAAATCTAGACAATAAGTGGACTTAAAATGTCTATTTTCTTACCTTCTTCAAAAGTTCTTGCCGCCTCGCGCAGTTCTCCAGGCTCGAATTTCACATTAAGTTTTTCTTCACCTTTTGCATCCCTAAGTAAATTAACAATTAACTTAAATCTTACTAACATTATAACTGCGAAAATTTAGATGGATGGATGTTTGTTAGAGCTTGTAGCCTATACGACTGAACGGATCTAGATGAAATATGGCATAGATCTAGAGCATAGTCTGGAAGAACACATAGGCTACTTGCTTTTGTTTTTTAATTCCACGCAGACGGAGTCGCGTGCGAAAGCTAGTCATATATAATTTTGCTTACTTCAAATCAGTAAGTCAGCAATAAAGGCAACTGAAAATTATTATAATTATATAATATTTTTTTAAAGCTTTAGCGAGCTTTAAATCTTCAGTGTTAGCTGCACAGTCGGATTGTTCATTTAAAATGTTATTTATATACGTAGTTCATTGATATAAATAATTATTAAATTACATTACTTTACGTAAAACTTACTACAAAGTCCTTTTCAATAAGTTTTGCGCGTTGATGTCTTTTATTCTAATGAATTATTATTGTAAAATTAACACTGCATGTTTAAGTTAGATTAAATATGTAAATTTCGTGTCAGTTATTACATTTTTAAATACAGTAAAAAGTGAGAGGTATTTCTAAAATGATTATCGTTGCCAAATAATTAGTGTTGGTTGATTTCTTCATAAGATAAAATAATTGAAACTTTCCAGGGAATTAAAAAGGCTATGAAAATATGTGCATACATGGAGTTCGCAACATTTATGTTAAGTAATGTTTATGACTCACCGCTCTATAGCTACTCCTGAAAAAAGCTCTATCCTCCCATCGTCTTCTGAACCTCCGGGTGCAGCACTGCAGGCTACCACCGCGACGACAAGTATCGTGCACAACACTCGCATCATTACTTAATCGTAACTTAGTCAAGTTCGGTGGGTCCTACTTAGGCTGTAGTCGAGGATCGATTGAGACGCGTCCGGGATGCTCACGCTTTTATATTCAAAGAGGGAAGACGAATAAATTCTGTGAGGCTTAGACCCATTGGATTAGGTTCTGTAAATTACGTGGGTTAATAGATCTTGATACTTGGGTGTTAGATTTTAATTTTTAGTTAGTTAAATATTTTTTATTTTATTATGTACTTATTAAAAATATAAGTACACAGAAAGGCACTTAAAAATATTTACTAAAAAAAAAGGATTGTGCAGTTTTCAATACATTTTACAATTTTAAAGAAAAAATAGCATTAGTAGGTAGATTTTGAGACCCCTAACTACTATAATATTAATAAAGTAATGATTTATAAAGTTTAATTGATCACCTATTTTTTACAATTTTTAAAAATCTTAAGTATCAAGATTATTAGGTGTTGGTATACGCTGATTCATATGGGCGAAGACTCACTATCAACAATTCGGAGGCGTGACTTTAGGATATAGAGCTGATCTTGTTATGGGTTTAGAGAAATGGTTTTTAATGTCATATAAATTATGCTCGTGGATTCTTTTAGATGACGAAAATCTGCGTGGATTCTACATAGGATGGGATGAAGACAAGGAGCTAATAGTCAAGACCTATATCCATCTTAACAACGTTAAACCTGTATTGACGTTTCTTTATTTTTAAAGGGATAAGATTATCTTCTTACTAATATTATAAATGCGAAAGTTTAGATGGATGGATGGATGTTTGTTAGACTTTGTAGCGTAGATTCCCGAACGGATCTCGATGAAATTCGGCATAAACATGGAGGATAGTCTGCAAGAATGCATAGACTACTTGCTTTTGTTTTTGTTAATTACACGCAGACGGAGTCGCGGGCGAAAGCTAGTAGTATTATAATATTAATACAACCAGTGCACGGCAGTTCTGGGGCTACGATAAATCTATATTAATATTATAAAGAGGAAAGATTTGTATTTTTGTATGTATTGAAATAGCTCAAAAACTACTGGGCGGATTTCAAAAATTCTTTCACCATTAAAAAACCATGTTATCAGTGAGTAACAAAAGCTATATTTTAATTCCACGCGGACAAAGTCGCGAGCAACAGCTAGTATTTTATATTGCAAAATGTATTCTCAAGTTAGTTTATACAAGTGGATGTTTTATTACTCCATTGTGACAGTTGGCAAACAAGGAATTCATTCTATGTCATCAAAATGAAATATGTCAAACTTTCGCAAATAAAGATATAAAAGTTACAAAACAAAATATTTAAAGTAAAAATCTAAGGCTGCATAGAACGTAGATACATTGATCAGGCTTTCCTCGCGCTATATCCGAGTACTTGCTTAGTGAACCATCAGGAGGCTTTCGCAACAGGATTCTGGAATGAGAATTTATTGAGTACCTACAAGCCGAACTCAAGCATTAACATGTAAGATTCTAAGTCTAATTACACTGCTTTACTAAGTTATTTAAGTAACCAAAAAAATCACAATTGACAACGAAAGAATCTAATCTAGTGGCTTTATGGTGTTTTGGAGTAATTCAAGTTATAAATGTCATTGACCTTCCAAAGCGGTCATTATTCTGAACGCAGTATCCTAACTGCCGATTGAAGTTTTCTCATCCTAAACAGGTCAAGGACATCCAACTTTCTCTTAGTTTTAAAGATGCGTTTACACTGACGTTATAAAACTACGACGTAATATTTTGACCAGAACAAAAAGGTTTATATTTATTCTTAGTACTTATTATTTTACCAGTATGAAAATCTTACTAATATAATAAATGCGAAAGTTTAGATGGATGTTTGTTAGAGTTTATAATCTAAACGGCTGAACGGATTTCGATGAAATTTGGCATAAATGTAGAGGATAGTCTCGAAGAACCCATAGGCTACTCACTTTTTTTAATTCCACGCAGAAGGTGTCGCGGGCAAAAGCTAGTTTTACATAAAGGCATATCTATAACATTATAAGGCTAAAAACTTTTTAGTTGTATGTAAACAAACCTTTATACAGTTCCAAACTCTCAAGGACACGACAACCAACCGAGCAGTACTTTCTATTTGTGATCTCCGACTTGCATTAGATGTATGTAATTTTAAGATCAGATGTTACAATTCCATCTTAAAATAGTAATATCAAATGAAGTCGATTAAAAACTATAGAAAGTTCATTCTATCTATTAAATGTAGGTCTACAAAGGTAGAGGGAGATAAGAAAGTATGGATGGATTGTATGAAATATGCGTAAGAAAGGGATGTATTCAGATATGACTGCTGATATAGATGTATAGAAGAACAGTACATGCTGTGCCTATCCTCAGTATACAAGGGCATAATGATAACACGAAAATATTTTTACACTTTTTAATTGTAACTGATCCGTTTGTAAATTGGTATGAAATCTTGCCTACTATGAAGGTCATCGTAATAATGGTCGTCTTTTGGTAGTCGAATGATTTCTACTCGCGTATTTGCGTCGTCTATCCTCGATTGATATCTGTGAGATCCAAAGATACCTTTTAAACTGAGAATTGACGCAAAAATAGTTGAGAAGAAACCCATCATGAGACCTGTAGGAAATAAGTAAACATTGTTGTTAACGGCCACACTCAGAGACATTTCGGTTATTGTGGAAGGTCCTTATATTTACTATAGTAAAAGAAATCCTTACGAAGGTCTAATATATAAACATTAAATGTCAAATATCGTGAATATTTCTATACTAATATTATGAAGATATAGAGTAGAAAGATTTGATTGTTTGCTTAAATTGAATAGGCTCTGAAACGATAGAACCGATTACAAAAATCCTTCGCAATTAGAAAGCTATCAATGAGTAACATAGGCTATATTTTACATTAACGAGTATGAATAAAACAGATAAGATACATCCTTTGCCACCTAGGCGAAGCTGGGGCAGATCGCTAGTAATGCATAATATGCAGCAATGAATATGAGGATGTTCTTGTATTGGATTATTTTGTTTAGATTTGTTATTGATCATACATACCTTTTGCTGAAATGAGAGTTATTGCTTTAAGTACAATTGGTATTAATAGACTTTTGGCTAACACTAAGCCTAAAATTAAAGGCAGCATAAATTTATGCTTTCCGAATTTCTTGCCTTTCTTTCCTTTTTTCTTGAAAAGTTTAAGAAGACATTTTTTAATTTTGTCCTTCCCTTTATGCATCTTTTTAATTTTCTTCTCTGATCGCTTTTTAGACTTTCCTAAATTCCTTTTTACATGTGCAGTTTTAGTCATTTTTTCGGGGACTATATCTGTTAACATTTAAATTCTTTATATTTTATGGTGATTCAAAAAGTGTTGGTAAAAAAAATATGTTGACGATAACAATGGATGGATGTTTGTTAGATTTCGTCGCCTTAAGTGCTGTACGGATATCGATGAAATTTGGCATACATGTAGAACACATAGGAAACACATGGCTACAAAGGAAGAGGAAGACCGAAGAAAGTATGGATGGATTGTGTGAAAGAGGATATGCTTAAGAAGGGAGTGGATTCAGATATGACGGCTGATAGAAATGTATGGAAGAGTAGCACATACTGTGCCGACCCTCCGTAAGGGATAAGGGCAAGTTGATGATGATGTAGAACACATAGGCTACTTACTTTTTTTAATCACGCGTGCACGGAGACGCAGGCGAAAGCTAGTATCTTGATAATTCTTAGTGCTGAGATGACTGTTCATGACTAGTTTTATTTTTAAACAATTTCTCAAAACTTACCTCGAAGTGCTCTTTCCTGCAAAGGAGTAACTATCCAATTCGGGTTTACGTCAATAATACTTGAATTGACAAAATTATCTTCACTTTTAGGGACGTAACTGAACATAGTTTCTCTTACTATTCCATAATTATTGTCCAATAGAAGACTGTTTAAATAAGACATGATTAAGTTACAGTTTAATGTAGGCTTTTTGGTGGTTAATTTATGATAACTTAGAACAGTTAAAAATTAGATATACTTGTATGTTTTGCTTCGTATGTTAATTCTATTTGAACTAAGTAGTTTTTTTATGGTAACTCGTACTTATATGGTCTAAAGTAGTACACG
>LD688956.1:3694999-3706233 GCA_003118335.3 Papilio memnon
GTTTTCATCAGTGGAAGCTCACTGTAAATGAATGTGAAATATGCTGTCGTGATATACTGTAATTTATCTTGTTAAACCTTGTAATGATTAATCAAGACTGCCGATTATAAGAATCGTTTTAACATGTAATGTTTGAATTTATTCGAATACAGCATTAAATTATTTTCATCTTTTAAAAAACAATAATATAAAATATTATCATGCGAAAGTGACAGTGTTGGGGCTGTCCCAGACAGACTTATACTCAGATTAATGAAATACTAAAGGGCGGTATCAAAAACACCAGAAACCATCGTATGCGTGAATGTAGAAGAAGCGAGAGAGGTCGGTTTCTGTTTGCCTCTCTGGTTTACGGGCATCAGTTATCTATACTAATATTATAAGGAGGAAAGATTTGTGTTTTTGTATTTTTGTATGTATTCGCTTCACGTAAAAACTACTGGGCCGATTTCATAAATTATTTCACCATTAGAAAGGTAATTTATCTGTGAGTAACATAGGCTATATTTTTTAATTTCACGCGGGTGAAGTCGCGAGGAGCAGCTAGTATTATAATATGTTTAAAAAAAGTTTTTTATTGATTAAAACAAACTACAACATATTTTTAATATTTTCTGTATGTGTGTATTCTTTTAATCTAGGTACTTGTGTGTGTGTTTTGCGGAGGGAAAAAATGCCTTTGAACACCATTAATGTGTAGTTGTGCTTGTTTGCGTTCATTTATAAACTCTGATTTCAAAACGGATTTATATTTGTTTAATCGGGATATATTCAAATTCAGGATTTCTCCTTTTTTCTTCACAGGAACGAGAAGCTCGGCATTATGTACCAGTACTAAATACAATAGATTTTTATTAAGTGTATTAATGTTCCTTCCAAGATAACGTAACAAAAAATACTTACTAATATTATAAAATGAGATAGTTTGGATGGATGGATGTTAGAGTTTGTAGTCTAAGGTGCTGAACGGATTTCGATGTCATTTCGCACAGATGTAGAACATGGTCTAGAAGAACACATAGGCGACTTACTAAGGTTTTTTTTTAATTACTCGCCGGCTGAGTCGCTGGTTAAAGCTAGTGTAAAATAATGCAACTATTATTTTTCGAGCTCGCTAAACACAATTACCGGCTAATAATACTCTTCTTTAATGAAAATACGAGTAAATAACAGTGTTTTTCTCAATAACATCATAACTATACGAACGTTATTAGACCGATATCTCGGTTCGTGATAATTATAAGATTGCCAGTTGGAGCGTCTCTAGTCAGTTATTCATCCTAATTCTATTTCCCCAGTTAAATGCAAGTAAATGCGCTTAACGAACGAGAACGAAGATATCAAGGTAACTGGGCTAAGATCCGATATGCTTGGAAATGGAAATTAAAAAAAAGGAAAATCATCATTGTTATTGTCATTATCGACATAAGTCAAATGACATTTTATTCCTTAAAAGGCCTTTATAATTCAGTTCCTTTGACATGATGGCCTATTTTCTAAAGGTCTAATTAGTAATTTCCAGTGGCGTTTATTCTATTTTAACATACTAACCATCGCCCGCGACTTTATCCACGCGGTAATAAAACGAATTAGTAGCCTATGTGTTCTCCCAGACTATGCTCTGTACCTATTTCAAATTCCATGGAGATCCGTTCTGCAGTTTAGTAGACATCTTCTAACAAAAATTAATCCTAACATATAAAATTTCACATTTAGTAAGATATTAGTAAGATTCCTTTTCTTTATATTCATAGGATGCGAGATAAAATAAATATAATTGATTATAATTGAAAAATTCAGAACTAGCGCCCCCTATCAATGTCAGTTACAGGTTGTAGTACTATAGTTGTTTTGTTTATTTTAATATTGCTCGCGACGTCGTCCGCGTGAAATTAAAAAAAAATAGCCTAACACACTCACAAATAAATGACCTTTCTAATGCTGAAAGAATTTTTTAAATCGGCCCAGTAGTTTTTAAATACAGAAATACAAATCTTTCTTCTTTATAATATTAGTATAGACTAGTCGTTGCTCGCGATCTCGTCCGCGTGAAATTAAAAAAATAATAAAAGTATAGCCTTATTTTTTATGGTGAAAGAATTTCTGAATTCGGCCCTGTAGTTTTTGAGTTATTTCAATACATACAAAAATACAAATCTTTCCTCTTTATAATATTAGTATAGATAAAGACTACTATCTTTTATTAGACGAGCGTGACGTCGAAATGAAGAATTAACACGCGAAGCTGAACAACTAGCGTACGGCATCCGTTGAAAAAATGATGAAAGTCAAGAAAACTGTGCTACGGACGCACTAGTGGTGAATATAAATTTGTTCGATCAATATGTGATGAACGAAGCAACAAAGATGGTAAAGAACTATCTTAACCCTTAAATGAACGATTCTTCGTTTTAAATAGCATAAATTGAAACGGGTAGTATATTGAACATAAGGGAAAAATAAAGAAAAACAATAATTTTTCCAAAGAGTAAATAGCGTAAGGAAGAAAAGACTGATGAATAAAGGGTTAAAAGTAGTCATTAGAAGTCATTATTATCAAACATTTCTTAACTTCAAATTTTATGTGATTCTGGTATCCGATTAAAATTTCAATATTTGTAGATAGACCACATTTATGTTGTTTTTTACTCGCAGATGTCTCGCAGAACTCGCAGACCGTCGGTTGCTCAGGGGTTTAAGCACTTGACTTGTACATCTACAGGTCTTGAGTTCGAATCCCGCCATGTACCAATGTGATTTTTCTAATTGCATATGTACGTAATTTACCCGACGTTCTTAAGGTGAAGGAAAACATCGTGATGACTGCACATATCGTAGAAGAAATTCAAAGATATTTGTGAATTCAACCAACCCGCACTGGGCCAGCGTGGTTGACTTTAAGGCCTTGTCACCCTAATTTAGAGTAGGCTCCGAGCCCCTCAGTGGGGACGTATAGTGAGCTGGTGAAGAAGACTCGCAGATGTGTTGTTGAAAGCTTTAGTTGAAATAAATATCCTTTAACTGTGTACTGTTTAACAATGAAGATAAGTTGTAATGTGTTTAAAAATACACAAAAACCTAAGCTATCGTCATGCTGGATTTCCTTCCGCATAAAGTTAAAGCTAAGCTAGAGCCATACGTAATACTAATCGTAAAGGATTAGTAAAAAATAATAACGTTTCCGGTACAGTATTTGGACGAGTAAATTCAGTGCGTCAATATTCCGGATTCAAAAAAAAAGTTGTATCGTCAAGAAATAAATTACAAGTGCTCGCTTTCCCTCGTTATTTCTTTGATCGGAAACATATCCAGCACTTGGTTATCTTTGACTATTGAAAAATGGATTAGTCATAGTCGCCGTTGCACTACATTTCGCGAGGGGCGAGGTAAAGATGACATACATGTGTAAATCATGCTGACAAAATTTACACTTATACAAAACGAGCAAACTAGCAATTTTAGCAATTAAAGCGTGTGTCCTGAAACTAAACTATCGAACAACTGTTTAATTTCGCTTTGGTTCCTATGAGCTTATATGAAGGTGCGCACACTACTCGATTTTTAGTTGTGCAACTAAACAGTTAAATGGGCTACCAAACAATCACCAATCTACAATAGCACAACAGTTGTGCGATAGATTAGTCAAAGGTGTGTGCCCGCTCTAATTGCTCGTATTTATTTGACACTGTCTGCACGCGATTGACATGTCCTGTTTCTCAATGTCAAAGTCGTGAAACAAATGAATTAACAGTCGCTTCGTAACAATTAGGGCGTGTAATCGGCCGCATAATGCGGGGTAGGCTCAAATGGGCACATGTGAAAAGCAATTCAACGTATGTGTGGGAAAATAATATTAAAAGTAGTTTTAAATAAGCGTTTATTTTCTTCACAGATTAAAGGAAATTCAATTAGTTAATTTATTAATATAATAAACAATAGAGTAGTTCTAATTCTATACATAAGACCAATTATGCTGTAGACTTAACTGTCTGGCAGTTATTTCATTTGCTAGGAAGACTTTCCTGTGGTCTTGTAAAAGCTATGACACGCAGTTGCACTTTAGGATGGTCACCGAAGGCATTTTAGTCAGTAGAAATCTCACATGACCTTGTTCTTTCCCCAAAAAAGGGGACCTTTAGAAGACTCTCCCCCATAACAAAAAGGACAGAACTAGTCTCTATTTTTTTTAAATAACTCAATAATAATTTATTTTCATTTAAAAAACAGATAAAAAACAAAAGAGAACAATGTGACTAGTAATTTAAAGAGTAGATGGAAATTAATTCAAAATGTTAAGTTAAGCCTGTTAGTACATTAAGTTTAATTTCGATTGTGTCGAATGTTAATTGGTGTCCAAGCATAATTTCTGGCATTCCGAACTTTAGTATCCTCCCTTGTGTCATCAATTCCCTTTTTAGACGTGAACAAACGTTCTAATCTATCTCTTAATTCATCGGGAGTTATTGGCGATGCTGTTGTCTGTTCTGCGGATTTTTCTTTATACTGTCTTCTATGGTGGTAACCTGCGAAAAAAGAGTTTGTTTTTAAATGTTTCTATAGAATTATTATGTATGGAAACACTGTACCTTATTGGGTCAAGTAATTCTTTTGGATAGTAAAATAAAAAGTCTAGTAATCTCACAGTATTTTTTTTTGCATCGCAACAGTAAAAAATAATAAATATATATCGCCCATCTCGTTAGGAAGAGGTAAAATGATGATTTGATAAAAAAATTTTTTTTGCAAATAAAAAATAGTCATTCTTTCGTCACGAAGTCTTTTTTGAAAAATTTACCTTTATTTTATCAGCTATTCCTAGATTTTATGTCTCTTAATACTTACGTGGCGCATGATGCTAATTTAGGGATAATGTTTGATTCCGTAGGGATTAGAGGAGGTTTTGGTAACAGTGCACCGGCAGGAAGTCAATGGACCTGAAGGGGAAATTGGGAAGAATACGGGACAAAAAGAAAAAAAATACAGAGATAATAATACTAATGCAAAACTATAGCTGACCGTACTTCAACTTTGCTGATAAAGTGATTGTTAAATTCTGGTAAATTACAAAAATAAAAATAAAACTTACATAAATCGAGATGCAAAAACACACTCTAAATTGTTTGGAACTATTATTTTATTTGCTTTACAATCAAAACACATAACATCGAATCGAAATAGAAAATACTCAATGCTTTAAAGTAAAACAAAACATTTAGTACTATAATCTCATTTAAAATTTACAATTTGAATGTAAAAGCGTCTAAATTACCTCCAGGATATGAATGGTAATGTCCGAAATCTTCCGTTGATGTGAATGTAGGCGGCGGTGTTGTACCAAATCCGGGGAAATATTGCCCTCCGTAACCATTCACAGAGAATAAAGTTGCAGCGGCAAGAGCTACTTTGGCTATAAGAAAAGCCTTTTTGCTAGCTAAAAGTACCAAACCAAGCAATAACGGTAGTAATGTTGCGATGTGAAATTTGAGACCGAGAAGAAATGGTACTAGCAGATTCCGTATCAATAGACGACCTGAAAATTGAAGAAATTATTGTGCCAATAATTTATTAACTACTAGCTTTCACCGGCGAAAAAAAACAAAAGTGTATAGCCTATGTGTTCTTCCAGTCTATCCTCTACATTTATATCCAATTTCATCGAAATCGCTTCAGCCGTTTAGGCTACAAACTCTAACAAACATCCATCCATCTAAACTTTCGCATTTATAATATTAGTATGATTGTCATTTATAAATAACACATCTAAAGGTATGTATTGACATACGCTAGGCATAGTGCTACGAGGTACAGTCGGGTAAACTGGGGATTCCAGTTTTTAATTTTGAAACGAGACGCGGAACAAAAATCAATTAAACGTAGCTTATAAACGTGTCTGTACGAAAAAAAAGTCTGTGGAGTTTGTATCGTTGCAATGAACAAGGCAAATCCTGAATTGGAACACCGCGGATAACCGCGACTGTACATTCATGTCGAGCGGTATGCTTGCTGGTTTTTCCGAAACATTACGTACCGAAATAAATGATCGCTGTGCCTAAATTACACTGCATGTCGCTAATTACCTTAAGATGTAAAACATCTAATCGCTTAGAAATGACGAAGACAATTATAATGATTAAATATTTATAAACGTCAAGTATTAAGCATTTTCAAATATCATTTTACAACAATTCATAGGAAATATTCCTTGCGTATATCACAACGTTTTAACTAAATTTATTTAATTCGTGAACCTTCACGCAGATGGCGCTTTTCAAGTTCAATGTTATCGCCTTGACTTTATGTGTAGTTTCGAATGTTGACCATAGATGGCGGTGTAATATTTTCTCAAATAAAACTTAAACTTAATTATTAATTTACTGCCACTCAAAGTCGTTAACACCAATGTTAAAGGTTGAATGTATTTTATATTTTTTTTACAGAATTAGAAAAAGTAAAAATTACCTGTCGTTAATTCACCATGATTCTGATATCCTCTATCCTTAATTCTTGAATCCAATACAAATTCTAGTACTCCGTTAGATAAAGTAGGTCCAATCCTCATCGCAAGTCCCGGGCAAACTCCACTCATATCCCAATGTAACGATCTCTTTGAAATTAGCTCACTCGCGTCTTCTAATATCGATCTGAAAATGCAGAATTTTTGTTACCAGATGAAGGCGGAAAATAACGGATTTGTATCAAATTTTATACAATATTTTATTCCTATATTAGTTCCCCAGAGGATTTATTTCTTTTAATACATAATAATAACTCTACAGCGAAATAAACACTGGGTCTTTTAAATACCACGCCGATGTAAAATATTATTTTCCCTTTGTCCTTTCTATCACATTAAAAATATTTCTGATAAGTGCTATCAAGTAACTACTTTTTCTAACCTTAGTTCTAATTTAAAATGATAATATCATCACCATCACCAGCTCACTATACGTCCCCACCGAGGGGCTCGGAGCCTACCCTAAAGTTAGCGTGACTAGGGCATAGTCAACCACGCTGGCCAAGTGCGGATTGGTTGACTTCACACATATCTTTGAATTTCTTCTCCGATATGTGCAGGCATCACGATGTTTTCCTTCACCGTAAGTACGTCGGGTAAATTATGTACATATGAAAAATGAAAAATCACATTGTTACATGGCGGGATTCGAACCCAAGACCTGTAGATTACAAGTCAAGTGCTTCAACCACTGAGCCACCGAACCTCTAAAATGATAATATACTTGAATAAAATACCTATAATCCATCGGATCCTTATCCAAGAAGTTACCCAAACCTCTTGGAGTCTTCTCATCTCGTAAGAAAGAGACACCGGTAGCCAAACTGAATGATTCTGTTTCATCGTAATGATTTAAATTAGCTAATAATTCTTCACCAAAACACACACCGACTTCTGATCCTCGTTTGACACTTAAACACTTATTCAATTGTGATTTTGGAGGTTTATCGTCTATTATTTCTCCATCATGTCGATCTATTTGTATTGCTATCACATCAGATATTAAAACAAGTATTAAGAACACATATTTGTTAATCAAAGCCATTGTAAATGAAATGGATGTAACTTTATTTCTATCTACATTTCTCACTAATTCATTTATTGTAATTATTTCAGCGTCAGCTAGGATAGATCTGCCTTTGTGAACTTTATTATTACGTATAGCGAAATTGTACGAAGTGGATCGTTTTATAAGCTTTCCTTGTTATGTCTGGTTGAATTCTGTCCATTGTTTTCTGAGGCCCGTCACGGGTACTTCCCACAGAAACGACAATGGGGTGAAAATTGGATGTAGATTCGCGAGGCAATCTGTGAGAGTTATTTGCATTGCGAATACAATACGTAATGTGTTGTGTAATTTAAGTAACTTTGATGAGATTTAATTTGTAGCATTAGTTATGGATAATTTAAGAATTGCTCCAAAATTACATATGACTTTTTTGGAGCATGTTATATACAATGGTAATTCATTATGTTAATGTCTATGACATGTTTGTGTTCTCACCGGAGAAGTCGTTGGTTAGATGACTTCATATACATATAATTAATACTAGCTAACGCCCGCAACTCCGTCCGTGTTCTTGTATACTATGGTCTAGAATTATGTCAAATTTCAGCAAGACCAATTCTGGAGATACGTAGTAACAAACATCCATACATCTATCAAAACTTTCGCATTTATAATATAATTAAGAAATAAGGTTATGCAAAATTTGAAAAGATTTTTAATGAATTTGGTTCAACAAAATTAACAATCATTATTATTCCGATAAATGTTGGCAACAAATTTTTGGCACTGTATAAGTAAGTGAAGAATTTTTTTTTATACAATAAGATGGCAAACGAGCAAGCGGCCACCTAAATCCGCCGAAATGACGAAGAGACCGCTGCCTGCAATCCGATAATAGACATCCGCAATCGCAGATAAGTTGCCTACCCTAAATCGACGGAGGAGGAGACGCATATAAAGTGGATATTTCCCCTTCCTATGCGTCTGTAATGGGCACACAAATCTGTTTACATCAGTCCCCTGGATAATTATGTTGAAAAAACTGGCTATACTCTCCTAGATAATAAAATGGTAGGATAGAACGGAACTAAATGGGTTGGTTTCGAACTCCAATAGTACTCACAGGGCCTCTGACCTCTTCATTGTCTACAACCTGCTCGACCGCGTCATCGGACATTTGAACATATGAAATTGTCAAGCAAAAGTCTACTTCATTCTTTAGGTGATAGGATTTAAATTTTAACAACATCGTGTTGTTCGATATAGCATTTAGGAAGAACGAAATACGATGGAGTGAAAGTGTACATAATTTTTTTCTTACATGTCCGGTTTGGTTTAGTAAAAGTTTTGTTTGTCTGACGTAACATGTTCCCAGACTTAACGCAGTGTGTTTTATTTTATAATTTAATTAATTAATTAAATTTTGTGTCGAAATGCTTCGGTTATTGGATTTTAAGTAAATAAACCTTTATCTGAATTATCCTATTTGTTTTATTTATATCTATCTTACTTACTTAGTTACTTACTTAGTTACTTAGCTTTCTAATGGCAAAATATTTTTTAAATCGGTCCAATTTTCGAGTTTATCTATATCTATACTAATGTTATAAAGAGGAAATATTTGTATTTTTGTATTTATTGAAATAACTCAAAAACTACTAGGCCGATTTTAAAAATTCTTTCACACCTAGCAAGGTAATTTATCTGTGAGTAACATAGGTTATATTTTTTACTTTCACGCGGGCGAAGTCGCGAGCAACAGCTAGTTTGTTATAAAAATACAAAATTTTCCTCTTTATAATATTATAATAGAAAAGCTACCTTATTTAGTTCTATTATGCACAATGTATTTTTGTCTAAAAGTGGAAGTTTTGTAAGGTAAGGCAGTGAAAAATCATTTATACGAACTTCCTACTTTTGTCTTACGGGAGGGTCATTCACCTTTACTTGATTTGGTAGTAAATTTCTAATTTATTGATATTAAAGAATTAATGTATTGGATCTTTGATTAAAGAATAATAAAAATTAATCAGTTATCATTATTCCTGGAAATCTTCGTAAGTAATTTGTAAATGCCTTTTCATTCCATGACCTTATGCGGGCTCCCATACATTAGTCATCGAGGAACTTTCGCTGTAGACGCCAGAGGG
The DNA here is from genome assembly GCA_003118335.3 of Papilio memnon. Lineage (NCBI taxonomy): Eukaryota > Metazoa > Arthropoda > Insecta > Lepidoptera > Papilionidae > Papilio > Papilio memnon. The sequence goes on from LD688956.1 coordinate 3,704,673, forward strand.
CGCACAGACTTTCTGTGTCTCACGTGTTTTATGTAATATACCCCTCTTCCCCCTTTCTCGTACATACAAAACTAGTTTTACAATCTAAGGCATGAATGTAAATTAAAATGGACCTTATTACAAAGGAATGTGACTTTAATTTCCTTGATTTCGTAATTTAAAAGGTAGTTTAACAGGTTGCGTCTTTACGTGGAATTGTGTTGGAGATTTTATAATGATTGAGTCGGGATTTATCAAAGGGAATAAGGTCTAAAATGGCTTAACATTTTTCGAATACTTGTATGATGATACAACTATAGTTATGCGGTTGTAAAATTATTTAACTGTAATTTAAAACTTTGTGCCAATGTAATTACGGTTCATTTTGCGATGGGTTAGTGTGAAGTTTGCATTGTTTTAAAAGAAAAGCGGATGTAAACCGGACATAGGGAATCGTGTGAAGAGAAACTAAAGGCGGTTTTTATTCAGTTTTCTGTAAAGGATGTCGTGGGTGTTCGGCACACTTAATTCTGACGTCAAATTACGTGAACCATTCAATAAAATGCTTGTAAATTTTACATAATACAAGACTTTTGTGTCGTTATGTGCTACTTTTGTGTGACTCAACCTTTGTGTGTTTGGTACACATTGGTCTTTTATTTTTGCGTGCTTTTTTTTCGTTAAAAATATCAGATGACAGATTTCTAGATCCTTAAATATTAATCAGAGAGTATAATAGATATATTTACAGGAATAATAAAGATTAACCCTTAATTTGACAATGTATGTCCTGGCATGCATAAAAAGTACAAAAATAAAGAAATTTAATCTTTTTTTTTTTAGAGTTTGTGTATCAATTACAATTACAACAAAGTAAAAAGCTTTTTAATGCATTTTATTCTTTGCCAAATTAAGGGTTAAAATAGTATAAGTTGATTTTTTTTTCGTCACTTTTTGGTTTAGTATTATACAAATTACAGATCAAGCAAAATCATTATTTTGCTTGATCTGTAATTTGTAGACTGTAATTTATTACATTCACAAACTGCGCGAAAAATAATTAAACAATAACTGCTTTGAAGCTGGGCTTTAAGTAGCACTGAACATCATTCATATTTGTGAAGAAATTATATATTACTTGACTACATTAAATAGATCGCTTAACTCTAAGATTTAACTCTAACATAGAGCAAAGCTCGAAAAAACGTTTCGATTTAGTACAAAAAGGCTAAAATATCGTCTGTTATCGAACATTTACCAAGAAAACGTAAAAAATATTTACGTGTTTACGTGTATTTTAGTATAGCTAAAAAATTGTATTGAAATTACAGGCGATCATTTTTAACCAGTAATGTTATACAACTTTTTATAATAAATCGAGAAAGCGATAATCGATTTTAAAAAATGATGGGTGTGTTCGTATCGTATCATTTACATCTTGTTTAAGCTACTTATTGGTAGTTTAATAATTTGTAGGAAATTCTACAACTTTCGATTAATTTATAATCAAACTAGCTGTTCCCTTGCGGCTTCATCCGCGTGATATTATAAAAACTTTATTTTATTGTTTACATTTGTCAAA
>LD688956.1:3706347-3723269 GCA_003118335.3 Papilio memnon
CTACAAAGAAGTGTGTGTTTACGCTTTATTATATTAGTATAGATTCGGCTCTATACAAAATGAAGAATAATTTACCTTAAAGTCATCACTTTAAGGTAAGAAATCTTTTAAGACTACCGAAGAAATTTATGGGATGCTGGGATTTGAGATATGACGGCTGATAGAGTTGTTAGGAATGCCGATACTCCGTAGATAAAAGGGCAGGTTGACGATGAGGGTATGACTTATCAAATATTAGATAGGCAACGAACTTATTGAATGTACGAAAGTTTAGTTAAATTTCACACAAGTGTGTTGAAAATTAGATGGTTTTAATCTATTGATAATTTTCACAAAAGTGAAATTACTCTGAGCACCGCATGCAACAATGTTCTACTGAATTGTGATAATCGGCTCTTATTCATAGTCTTAACTTTTCTTAATTAAAGAAATAAAACTCCAAACATTTTTTTATGATTCGATTTAGAGTACATTAAACAAATAAAATAAAACACAATTTATTAACCAAAAAAAAAAAACTTACAGAACATATTAATAAAACAACAAAAACCAATTCTTGGCCAAAAGAAGAATGCTCAGCTGATACGGTGTCCAGCTTGTCAATGAAGGCCGCCGTGGTTTTCAGTCACAGAAGATAGAAGTAGATTTCTTTTGTTAAAATGTACTATCGACATATATTTTAATATCCTGATTAAGTGTCATAAAGAATCAACTTTTATATTGATCTAGCTATTCATATACTCGATTCGTCATTTCATTTTAGTTTTGTCTAGCAGTTGCTCGCGACTTCGTCCATGTGAAAATATAAAAATATAGCCTATGTTACTCCCAATTAAATTACCTAATGTTGAAAGAATTATTAGAATCGGCCTAGTAGTTTTTGAGTTTTTTCAATACATACAAAAATATAAATCTTTGTTTTTTATAATATTAGTATAGATACGTAACTTCTGTTTTGATTATTTTATGAACAAGGATTTATTTGACAGTCATTTAATAACTTATCAAGGTTCGGACTATACATACGGGCGTTATTATTTTAAATGAAGCGTCTCGCTTTTCTTCATTTAACTTGGTAATGCGCCATTTGTTCGCTAAGAGCATGATCGTTGCATATTCTTAGTATTGCTCTTAACGCTTATAATCTACACTCTATATAGACAAGATATATTTCTTACGGCCAGTCTGTATTAAAACATTAATTGAAAAAATGACATACCACTTATTCTATTGTAGAATTAGTAGAGATGACAATAATTTTAAGTGCGAAAGTTTAGGTGGATGTTTGTCAAAAGATATCTTAGTAACTTTTTTTTTATACAATAAGGTGGCAAACGAGCAAGCGGCCACCTAAATCCGAAAATGACGAAGCGACCGCTGCCCGTAGACATCTGCAGTTGCAGATGCGTTGCCTACTCTAAATCGACGGAGGAGAAGACGCACATAAAGAGGATGTTTCCCCTTGCTATGCGTCTCCCAATCAAATTCCTTTTAAGAAAAGGATGGGACGGGAAAGGGACTAAAATTGGGTTTCCGGCACCACACTCATCAGACGAAACGCGGAGTTGCTTCCACTTCACGCCTGTCTTCTGTGTGATTGTGGTATTGCACCGCGCGAGCCGACCCATTCGTGCGAAGATGTTAAAGCCGGCTCTACCACTGTTAAACTGCTGTACAGATCTCGATAAAATTTGGCACAGATGTAGAACGTAATCTGAAAGAACACATAGGTTACTTACAAAGTTTTTTATTAATTCTCCGCTATCAGAGACGCGGGCAAAAGTAAGTGTTCTTTTAAATATTGCGGAATACAGTGTTTAAAATCATTTAGTTCATAAAATGCGGAGTATAATATTATTATCAAAAATTCCAATTTATTACATAATTATCGGCCAAATACTGAAACGAAATTTAATTATGTAAGAGTCTAATAAGGCTTAAACTCCAAATTAAATTAAAATGTTTTCATCTGACAGTGGCGCTTAGGATGCATAGTTTTGTTAAGTTCGTTATGGTTTTAGATTCGTTTGAGAATTCGGCTGTTTCTATCTTACTTATAATGAAAGTCCTCCTTAGTTACGATGTAATACTAGTAAATTAAAATATTTTCTATCACGAAATTGATTAAGCAATGAACATAAAACATTAAAATGTTATTTAAGGAAGAAACTAAGTGATTTCTTACTGTAATATGTCAAATTAATAACCAAACAAATTAATTCCGAAGTGACATCACGTGACAATAAAACCGCTTAACAAATAATGTACATTGAAATCGTGCGTTAAACAAAAGAACGAACATTTAATGCGAAGTTGTTAAATATAGAACATTTCCTACTTCATGTATTTCGATCGTGTTTTTTTAACAAATGAAATACGTACGTGAATCGCCAATAGCGTATTGGTTAAAACATACGGACATCCAATTACAAGGGTATAGATTCGAATCCCGTCATTCGAGTAAAGCGTAAACACACACTACTTAGATATGTAGGATGTCAGCAATCACAGCATGTTGTTGAATAATTTTTTTTTTTATTATTTAAAAGCCCTAAACTTACGACACGCTTTGGGCTATTTATTTTCACGCTATTAAACTTAGGGGGTAACTAAATTAAAAAAAAAATCGTCAATCGGGAATGGGAGAAATACTACAAGCCAAAGCAGCAAATAAGAAAGGTTGCCATGGTTACTCATACACAATTCACAGCCATTGTTAAGGGGCTTCGTTGTCATTCAAGCATATGAATTTTGACAATTACAATTGAAAAATTTACGAAATATAAACAATAAAATACAGTTTTTATAATGTCATGCGGAAGAAGCGCACGGGAACAGCTAGTCCTAATCTATACTTACTATAATAAAGCGTAAACACACACTACTTTGTGGCGTAAGATGTCAGCAATCACAGTATATTTTTGAATAATTCTTTTTTTAATAAAAAGTCCTACACTTACGTCACGCTTTAGGCTATATATTTTCACGCTATTAAACTTAGAGGGTAAATAAATTGCATAAAAACCCTAATGTGGGAATGGGACCATACGCTACATGCTGCCAACATCAAGGAAGCAAGATTACAATGGTTTGTCATCATGTCATGTCATTTTGACATTTGCAATTGATAATTTGACAAATGTAAACAATAAAATAAAGTTTTTATAATTTCACGCATATGTACTAAACATTTGAAATAATCTACTTTGAATGTAATAAATGTTTTCGTACTCGGCATTTAAATTGGCTCATCAAAAACGAGAGTACCCTTCTGTTCGACGTGCCATCTTAAGAATAGGTACTATACTCGTTTTCCAATACTTCAAACTTATCATTCACACAACACTATGGTCGGCATTGAATCACGTATGAAATGTTAATCCAATCCAGTGTACTAAATACCATCAACACCTTAAGTCAGTGTTTCTCAACCTTTTTGTGCCATGCCCCACTTTAAAAATGTTTATGCCCCACACAAAATTTAACATTAAAACGTCCACAGTAAAGTCAAATGAAATTGTAATTAATTTTTTACAGCATTTTTTTCGGGTTAAAGTCGTGTATAGTACATGTTTGAATTGACCTCTTACTATCAAATTGCCCCCCTGTGGGGCGTGGGCCCCACGTTGGGCAGCATCGCCTTAAGTAGAATACCCATGACTGATAGATTTTCTTTTGTTATTTTATTTTGATAAAAATTGATTTGTCGTAACGATGGACTGCTTTCTGTATAAGGTATTGGGAAAGGCCTAAGTCCAATAGTGGGCATATATAGGCTGATGATGATGATGATGATGATGATGATGATGACGATGTTGTACAAGGGTGTTGGTTACTTACTACTTTATATTTGAGTTGTTTTGGTATTATTCATATTTTTTTTTCTTTTATACGCTTGACAGAAGGGTATTACGTATCTGTATTTATTTGTATGTATGTCTATTCCATAGTTTAAATTATAATGTGATATTGAAGAGTGAGGAGTATGTCCGGTTTACTTCAATGGTTACTTTTTCTAAAATATTCAATAATTAACTGTTATCTTTAAATTCTTATGTTTTATTCTCCTACAAGACGAGCCTAGTGTAGGAACTAGACGCTCGACCACTTTCTAGTAAACAATTTTTCTAACTAACTTATAAATGTTTTTTTTAAATAAAAATATAGCTGTAAATTCACAATTAATAGAACAAAACACTAACGAGATACGTTACCGTTTTGTTCTAATAATGTGTGGATGAAATTATTCTTTTCGATCAAAGCATAGCTGTTGACGGAGAATTGGAACCGTTTGTACAGTCGAGTTGAAAAGTGTGAAGTTTCATTATTTTATTTACCTTAAATGAAGACAATATACTATTTTTTAAATTGTACACATAGGTATATTTCCTAATATCACGGACTAGTCTAACGTTAGAAAAGTCTACAGAATTCTTAAGGCTTTGAACACGATTAATTTTACCACACTGACAACGATCTTTATAAATATATCTTGCACTACCATGATATCATGCGAATTATGCTAATATTTTATCCAGTAGTTCATTTATAACATTAATAATCTAACTTTTGTCCTTGAATGTACACCCAACTGCATAAATGCATCGATGCATCCCTCTCAGTAACACCCACTGTAGCGTGAAACTAAGCGCATATAAACGGTAACACTGTTCTAATTCCGAACAGACTGCCAACGGGCAACGAAGTGCGAACGAAGCCAAAATGGTACCAAACTACCTCCTTATCCTGACTCTGGCCGTAGTCGTTAGCGGCAGAACAGCATCAACGCATCAGAACAAATTAGATGAAGCCAGAAGTTCGGAGGACGGTGTTTTAGGTGACTTGAAGATCGCATACGAAACATATAAAGATTGCAGCGGCGGTGATATCGGCAATTGTCTCAAATTGAAACTAGCCAAGGCTCTAACTAGAGTAACAAAGAGCGATGAAATAAATCTGCTTAACGGAGTTACAATTTCAAAGGACAAAAATGCAGTCGAGAATGTTGAAGATGAAGAAGCGGTTCCAAGGAGCCTTGACGAGAACTCATTGGATGGCCTTATTTTGGACAAAATCGTTGGATTCATGCGAACTCATACCATCCAGGTAACGTATTGGCATTGCACACATATGTAAATTAAAAACTAACTAGATATCTTTTACTGTAAACTAAATATTAGAAGTTTAAAATAAGGTTTATGTAACTATTCTTCAACTATGAGTATGCAGTCTTATGGTGGTTTTTGCTTACCGTTGATCAATATCTGGACATCTTATTATGAAATGCGATTTCATCTTTAAGTTAAGTAAGTTTGTTTCATATTTAACTTGTGCTATGGAGGTTAAATCGTATATCTTACTATCTTAATCATTATTTCTTACTAATATCATAAATGCGAAAGTTTAGATGGATGGATGTTTGTTAGACGGTATCTCCAGAACGGCTCAACGGATCTCAATGAAATTTGGCACAGATGTAAAACAGTCTGGAAGAACACATAGGTTACTTACTTTTGTTTTTTAATTCCGCACGGAGAAATCACGGGCGACAGCTAGTAGTAGTATGTTCATTTAAATTACAAAGAGTTAAGCATCATATTGAACAACGTCGTTCAATTTAGATAAAACAAAAACCTTTATCATACTAATATTATAAATGCGAAAGTTTAGATGGATGGTTGGTTGGATGGATGTTTGTTAGAGTAGCCTAAACAGCTGAACGGATTTCGATGAAATTTTGTATATTCGTAAAGGGTAGCCTGGAAGATCACATAGGCTACTCACTTTTGTTTTTTTTAGTTCCACGTGGACGGAGTCGCGGATAAAAGCTAGTAAATTATAAACTAGGTATCGTTCGAGACGTCGTCTGTTAATGTTAATCTGCTCAATGTCATGCATAACCAAGTGTAGTATTATGACGTAACATAAGTAACTGTGACGTCAGTAACGGGGTTAATGTCAAATTACCTGTCGCCCACAATAGAACTGAATGATGGTTCATTATTCAATGCGTGTACTGACAATAAAATATGGCAGTCTATTAAAATGTAATAGAAATTAAATTTGGATTTGATGACGTATTAAATTATACTTAATTAGCTTTCGCCCGTGACTCCGTCCGCGTGGAATAAAAGAAGGTAAGAAGCCGTCGAGATCCGTTCAGCTGTTTAGCTACAAAAATCCGTCCATAAAAACTGTCGCATTTGTAATATTAGCAATATAAGTAAGATAGACAAACTAGATTTGTAAAACTTGCTACAGACGTACAGTTCTGATATTTTTAACTGTAAAGTCCCAGTTAAAACTGTAGAAACAGTACAGTACAGTAAACAGGCTTTACTTACTTCAATATAACTATTTTGTCTACACACAAACAGTTCTAACTGAACACTTTTATTTAAAAATATCACGCGGATGGAGTCGCGAGCGAAGCTAGTTTAATAACAAAAAAGAAAAACATGGCTGTCGTGTGCGGAATTCGACGTTCCTTTGTTTATATTAATTTAAACGTTCAATTGGAATGAGATATATTGACGGTATTAATAAATTTCTCCATTTCGCGTTGAAATTAGCAACACTTGACAGCACATGATAGCCAATTAGTGGTGTACAAGCATTCTGTCACAGTTCGTAGAGTATGACTGGTTAAATTACTAGTTTAACGATATTGCATCGAAAAGAACGCATTATTAAATCGCGACGACTATATCGCGCTGCACTATAACGTTTTTGCGAAAACGTTATCATAGTTTTTTTGGATAAAAACGTAAAGAATGAGAATATGTCCAGTGGAAGCGAACAGTAATAATGTGTCTTATTAAATGAACATAAGTGCGGATTTAAAATAAAACTATAAAACATCTGTACCAAATCTCATCGAGATCCGTTGAACCGTTTTGGAAATACGTTGCATCTAACATCCGACTAAACTTTACCATTTACAATAGTGAAGTACATAAATTATGTACGTGTTGATACAACCTAATTATTGATTTAATATTTAAAAACTAAAAGCCCTGACTGGCTAAAATATCGAAAACAGATCTAGAAATGCAGTGAAAACAGTTAAGGCGAGTGACATTGGAATTCAATTTTTCACTAATATTTTGAAATTTCAATTCTCACGTCCTCTGTAGATGTTTTGTGCCGACGCAATATAGACTTAAGGGGAAGAAGACACATCATTCGTCAATATCGGTTCAGTCGTTTAGATTCTAGACTTCAATTTTTTTATACATACAAACCCTCATACATAATTGGTTGGTACGGGTTAAAACATTACCAATCTTTCTACTAAATATTCATAGCATAACAGCGAAAAACTTCACGCAAAGGGAAACCGAGTAATAATTATTCGAATGACTAATAAATCACACGAAATCAATTTCATCACGAAAACGCATTAAAACATACCGCACAGAACGCACCGTGACCGCTTTCACGGATCTTTATAATTGCACATTATTAATTCATATTTACGTTTTTTCACTAGCACACTCTATTAAACCGCCTCTTGTGACGCCCTACTTCACTAACAACCGTTACTAATTAATTACCCTGGACTTATTAATGCTATTTACTTTGAAAAACAAAAACCGCACTATTATTTTATTAAAAGATGACATGAGTACAAAATATTATGTCAATTTAAGCTTTAGTTAAACAATTTGAGAGCGTCGGTGGCTTAGGGGTTTGAGCAGTTGACTTGTAATCTACAGGTCTTGGGTTCGAATCCCGCCGCCATGTACCAATGTGATTTTCAATTTTACGAATTTCATATGTACATAATTTACCCGACATTCTTACGGTGAAGGAAAATATCGTGATGCCTGCACATATCGGCGTAGAAATTCTAAGATTTGCGTGAAGTCAACCAATCCGCACTTGGCCAGCGCGGTGGACTATGGCCTAGTCATCCTAACTTAGAGTAGGCCCCGAGCCCCTCGGTGGGGATGTATAGTGAGATGGTGATAAAACTATTTGCTGTTTCCGAATACTACACAAAAATTAACTTGGATTTTTTTGTCAAAACACTTAGAACGAATTTAATAAAAATGAGAAATTAATTAATGAATTGTTCCAGATCAAATTCCCGACCGGTTCTGATTTGCAAGGAGCGTTCGAAGAAGGCCGAGGCAGGAGAAGGAAGATCGCTCCCCTGCTAGCGATTCCCCTGCTCATCGGCGGTATGATGGTCCCTATCGCATTCGGTGCACTTGCGTTACTCGCCGGCAAAGCTTTGATCGTGTCGAAGTTAGCGCTGGTGCTGGCCGGTATCATCGGCCTGAAGAAACTGCTCTCCTCCAGCGGTGGTGGGGAAGCACATGAGGTTGTTGTCTCAGCTGGTCACGGAGGCTCTGGTTGGAGCAGGTGAATTGTTTTCATTAACATCTCGAATCTGAACTTGTTTAGGTCTTATATAACTGTTCTTTAGAACGGTATATCAGAACCATAAAATGGTGACTTTCTAGAAATACGATGACTCCATTCTTTTCAATCATTATATCTAATCTTCAGGCTTATTTATATCTTTGTCTTAAGGCATTTTACCTTAAGTTTACATGTCTTGAATTGATAATGACTTATTAGTTACTAATGGTAACTCTTTTGTGCTTTACTTCTTTGACTGCTGCTGCAATTTCTTCAATTAATACAGTTTTTAAAGTTTGTTGTATCGTCTCTGTTTGTTCGTCGTTCGTTTGTCTTTATCGTATGGTTGAATTATAAGCATCAACTTGCCCTTATCCCTTACGGAGGGTCGGCACAGTATGTGCTGCTCTTCCATACATTTCTATCAGCCGTCATATAAGGGAGTGCCCTTCTTAAGCATCCTCTTTCACACAATCCATCCATACCTTCTTCGGTCTTCCTCTTCCTTTGTAGCCATCCACGTTATTCTTAACAATTTCTGGTTTATGTCCCCATCGTCTCGTTGCATAACATGTCCATACCACGCTAACCTGTATGGCTGAATTATAAGCGTTTTTGATATTTAAAGTCGAGTTAAATTTGATACTCCTGTATCTATTTTATTTCTCTTGATGCTACTCTATATCTGACTTCTTGTGTTTTGTTATCATATCTTTTTGATTATTTTTTTTTCGGTTTTGTTGTTCAATAACTTAAAATGACTAATATTTTATTATCAATTTATTTCAGATCACTTGACAACGCCCACGACCTAGCTTATAACGCGTATGCGCATTAACCAGAACCCACCAAAGACGTCGAATAAATTATTATGCTAATTGAAAACTAATTTATTAAGCACTATTTATTAACACGTATAAATGTGACACATGCATATAAATAAAATTGAAAAAAATATACAAATAGAAGAATATGATAATATAGAAATTCTATTCGATTTTATAGTAATAAGTACAACGAAAACACGTAAAGCGTTATACATCGGCCATTTTGGATTTAGACTTCTTTTCAATACTTTATAAAATCACGACATAACAATATTTTAACTAAGTTATTTTGAAAGTACCTCAATACTCGTATTCTGTAAAATTATGTATACATAAATGATACGTTTAATATTAAGATATGCATATTTTTAATTGTATATATAACTTTACATATGTTATTATTGTACTTAGGTATTTTTATAAAAGTCTTTGGATATGCTTTAATATTTTATAACTAAGAAATATTTTATAAATCTCTTTATACATATGTATTTATATATATTTATTTATCAGTATTATAATTTATATTATATCTTAAAAGTTTTATATCAGTAATATATGTATGGAAATATATTATTTATGAGTTTTAAAGTATGCATGTAATACAATATTATTTAATAAATAAAATGTACATATGTAAATATTTTTTGCATTTATTATATCTATTTATCCAATATAGTTTTAAAAATATAATTAGATATATTAAATATGCATATTTTTATAAACATATATATTTTCTATACTATTATAGATCTCAATTGTTTTTATATAAATATATTTACTATTTATTTATATTTATTATTTATACAAATGGTGCTAAAAATAAATAATGTAAATAAGATTATTTTCATTTCATTATTTGTTTAAAATTAATGTACCAATGTTCACTTTTTATTTCATGTTCACAATAATCAATTAAACTATTTGTTGCTCTTAAAATGTTTTATTTATAATAAATTTTTTATAATCATCATAATGTGAAACTATATTTTTCAAATTCTATTATCTGTAATTTTTTCAGAATAAAAAAAAAACATTTTACAAACCAGTTAGACTAGTATCTGGAATTTAAATAAAAACTTTCGAAATATGAATAAATCTTTAGATTGATAAATTATTAATTCACATTAAAATAACTTCCTGTCTTTGATACATCCGACTAACTCCGACATGTAAATTATATTTAAAACTAGCTGTTGCCCGCGAATTTGTCCACGCAATATTAAGATAAAAAGTAGCCTATAATATGCCCGTCTATGCCAGCTACCCTTTAGTTAAAGTCTGGTCGAAATCGGCCAAGCTGTTTCGGAGATTACAACAAACGCGGCTTGCAGACAGACAGACAGACAGACAATTTTTCTTTGTAATGCGATTTTCATTATCAGCAACGCAAATACATCTCGAAATGTGGAATTTTTCTTTTGATATTACAAACAGACAATCCAATTTTATTCTATGTATAGATTAAAATATAATTTATTATAAATGTTTATTTATTAAAAATTATATTTTAAACTTTCACTGATCGTATTATTTAATATACGATACGACTAATATGGTCTCGCAATCGGTAACAGTTAACGAGACTCATGCATAATGGAAACTGAATTCACATTGTTGCCAAAATACGAAATTTATGTCGGACGTGGCGCAAAGGTATTTATGTCGGACATGTTAAATTTCCCTTGACCTTCAAATGTATTAGTTAGTTTTAGTATTTTCATAAAAAACCTCACATTTAAAAATCAATGAAACTACCGCACAATTGCCAAGTTCTCTGAAAGTTAATTTAATAAGAAAATATTACACTAAGAGACACCCTTAGTGCTTATTTAACGATGCTACTCGTAGGTAATTTATGCCAGGATATCTAATAAAATTATTTTATTATATTTATCCCCATGTTTTCTAACAGTAGCTTATCTATACTAATATAATAAAGCGTAAACAAACACTTTTTTATTGCCTAAGATGTCAGCAATTGTAGCATATTTTTGAATATTTTTTTTAATAAAAAGCCCTACACTTACGTCACGCTCTAGGCTATATAACGCAATTAAACTTAGCGGTCAATATTTTGGACTAAAACCCTAATGTGGGAAAGAGACCATAAGTTGCTGCCAACATCAAGGAAGCAAGATTGCCATAGTTTGTCATCATGTTATGTCATTTTGACATTTGCAATTGATAATTTGACAAATGTAGGTAAACAATGAAATAAAGTTTTTATAATTTCTCGTGGATGAAGCTGCATGGGAACAGCTAGTAGCAAATACATGTAATAAATCTTGTCATCACTGTCATACTGTTTGAAAAAATGAAGAAGACAAATGTTATAGTAACGAATGTTTCTGATAGTAAAATACTTTAGTATAAGGTGTTAACTATGCCAAGTAATTAAACACATATAAAACTAAGCAATTTACTTGTAATATTTTACGACAACGTAAGGTCAATAAACTCCGGAGAAAGTATCAAATCTCCGTAAGTACTCGATGTACAAATAATTCCCTTAAATTACACGGTCTTCGATGCCTTGAAGGCAATTACAGGTGTGTTTGGAGTGACGCTAATATCAGTTCTGATGATACTGACAATCATTTTGATCAGGGATTCTACAGGGAAATAAAGCCCTTGAATTAATCTTCATTTATCTAACAAATATTATAAATGAAAAAGTTTAGATGGATGGATAGATGTTTGTTAGAGTTTGTAGCCTAAACGGCTGAACGGATCTCGATGAAATTTGACGTAGGTGTAGAGGATAGTCTGGAAGAACACATAGGTTACTTGCTTTTGGTTTTTTTAATATCCACGCGGTCGTAGTCGCGAGCGAAAGCTAGTCATACATACAAGGTCATACAAGACGGTATGTCTTCCAAAATACATATTTATCCTAAAAATATGTGTAAATGAAGTCATGAATCAAAGCCTAGGAGGTCATAATCATCGTAAGCCCGTACGTCCCCACTGGGGGCTCGAAGCTTACCCTAAGTTGTAGGTGACTAGGCCATAGTTAACCACGATGACCCACTGCGGGACTTCACACATATATTTGAATTTCTTCGTAGATATGTGCAGGTTTCATTACGGTGTTTTCTTCAAATTCAAATATAGAAAAACATATTGGTTGGATTCGAACCCAGGATCTGTGGATTACAGTCAACTCAACTACCGAACCACTATCGCTCAGTACAATAATTTTGTTATAGCAATATGTTGGGACGTGATTGACGTTCACTTGTTTTCACTTTTGGTATAAATCCGGCAAAATTATAAACACTTTCCACACGTTTTTCACAAATTAACAACACAAACTTAATTAACTACATGTTTAGAGCTGACATTTTTTAACTAAAGTTGGGTTTGCTATCAAACCAGCTGTACAAAACGTCCATCCCTTTCATTATTACAGAAAAAAAGGAGACACATATCTGTTGGAAATCTGATTTGAGTTACTTTGATCTTAAGTTGCTATTACACGGTTTATTATATCCAATAAACTAATAGTTTTATTTTCTTTACACACATCGGATACAATTGTCTCTATGTATAAAATATACACAGGATGTTCTAAGCAATAAAGTTTCAACTCCATTTATGACAGCTTGGATTGAAAGCTGCCGCAACAACTCGAGTAATTAAACGACCTTATTAGTACTTATATACTTTTCTCACGTTGTAAATGACTTGACTTGCATATAGATTTATGTGCATATACCTTTATATCATTTTAATGTCTTTAACTTCAAGTTATTGTCGATTGTAAATCAGCTTAACCGTATCTTTGTAAAAAACTAGCTTTCGCCCGTGACTTCGTCCGCGTGTAATTAATAAAAACAAAAGTGAGTAGCCTATGTGCTCTTCCAGACTATCCTCCACGCCTTTACCAAATTTCATCGAAATCGGTTTAGCCGTTTAGGCTACAAACTCTAACAAACATCCATCCATCCATCACTGTCGAACGGAATAAATAGTATCCTATGTCCGTCTCCTGGCTCTAAGCTACCTCCTCACCAATTTTCAGCCATATCGGTGAAGGCATTCTTAAGTTATAAGTGGTGTAACTAACACGACTTTCTTTTATATATACTCGTATAGATCTCAGTATTCAATCTCGATCGAGTTTGGGCTGATGTTCGCGAAGATCTCAATTATGATATTAAGGCTAAATGCTTTAACGAATCTTAAATAATTCGCTTCGTAAGCTCCGCCTTCAATCTGATGTACGTCAAAATTTGTAAGGAATTTGGAGCCTTATCATTTAGACGGCACATATTTAAATGACGTTTCAGTATTCGGCCGTTAGTCTATTGGTCAACAACCCAAAAGACATCGCTTGTAATTTTACTACGTTATTATCAAAGCAGAGTAATTTGTAAATCGATTGATTGAACAAGTTAGATATTGATGACAAAACTTAATAAATCTGTATTGATATTGTGATCTAGAACTTATGTCAGAAGTGGTAAACCTTTACGTGTAATTATTAAAGCGGTTATGAAAGTACTATTAAATTTTATTCTGTGACTAGCTTTTACCCGCGACTCCGTCCGCGTGGGATTAAAAAAAACAAAAGTGAGTAGCCTATGTGTTCTTCCAGACTATCCTCTACATCTATGCCAAATTTCATCGAAATCGGTTTAGCCGTTTAGGCTACAAACTCTAACAAAAATCCATCCATCCATCCATCTCAACTTTCGCATTTGTAATATTAGTAAGAAGTGTGATTATTGACTACATTCAGTAGCGAAGGGTGTAGGGATTACTTCGCATTCGCCCCTCATATAACGCGCTCTAAATGGTATCGCATGCCATTGGTTTCCCACCCCTGCCCTGTATTCTCTAGACATTTTTATTAATTTGAGTAAACACTTAATATCTAGGTAACTGTGTACTATTAACTCACAAAGATTGGTGTAGATAATAAAACGCATAAGTAGAATATGAAAAACGACAATGACAAGCATAAAAACGACTTTGCGGTAAAAAAACAACTAATGAGGTTACATCACGAAAGTTATTCTGTGGTCAGATTTTTTTTTCAAAAAGAAAGCAAAGACCAGTAGAAGTTTTAACTACGTTTACCACATAATTTAATTTTGTGAGACATTCTGTTAGATTATTAGGAAATTTATATTACATTTGTCTAATATCACCGAGGAAGATAAAGCGTATATAAAACCATATTAAATATTAATACTATTAACAAAAATGGAGGATTTTTCAAAAGTTTTAGGTCATCAAATTGACAGAGCTAACTTTCGCAATCGCTTACAATACTCGTATTGTTTTATTGCCCAAATTTTTCCCCTCTAAATGTTATTTTAAATAATGAAATATTTTATCTCATAAATTACCGGTAAATAAATAATTGCTGGTTTTTTTTCTGTATAATCAAGTTGTATTAAAGTTAAAAACAAAATTCTTCCTGATTTATTTTAAAACGCATGGACACATTAGCGTCAACAACAAAACAACATTAATAAGACACAATTGTACTAAACGTATGTAGAACACAGATCACTACTTAATTAATAAAATGCAAGTAAATCCGCACTAATTATTGGTTACTAAGCGACACGATTAGCGCAGACTTATACTTAATACTTAATAGACCCCTTAATACTGACCTTAATTATTTTCTCCCCCATTTCTTTTCCCTTCTATTTTTTAGTGGGTTTAAGATCGTCGTGTCAGATGCCATTTCATTCTTTTTTTATCCATTATATGATTTTACTTTTTTATCTACACTGAGAGTTGCCTATGTGCAAATAATCTGAGAAACCACAGAACTCTTTATTGTAACAAAATATCTGCAAGTCATTCGATTGTCACGTGAACCCTAAGTACTAACACGTCTAGCTAAATCTCTAACAATAAAGATACACTGCAGTGTAAGGGAAAGTAGAAAACAGTTTTGTTTTCTATAACATGCACGGGAAGGATTTTAGAATTTCACTCTTGAAAATGAACTTCAAGAATTTGGCATTACGAACTACTTAATATTTTAACCCTGCATGAAGGCAAAATAACGGCAACCTCTACATAACTGAAATACTTAATTATTGTTAACTAGTTGTTCCCATGCGGCTTCATCCGCGTGAAATTATAAAAAAAATATTTCATTGTTTACCTACATTTGTCAAATTATCAATTGCAAATGTGAAAATGACAAACTATGGCAACCTTGCCTCCTTGATGTTGGCAGCAACTTATGGTCTCTTTCCCACATTAGGGTTTTTATCCAAAATATTCACCCCCTAAGTTTAATGGCGTGAAAATTTATAGCCTAAAGCGTGACGTAAGTGTAGGGCTTTTTATTAAAAAAATAATTATACAGAAATATGTTGTAATTGCTGACATCTTAGGCAACAAAGAAGTGTGTGTTTACGCTTTATTATATTAGTATAGATTGTCACAATTTAGATAAACAGTGACATTTAAAACGAAAGACGATTTTTCTCTCTAGCGTTTTAAGGTTACTTTAACAAAATTTCATCAAAATCACATATCTTAGGCATTTAGCATAAAAAAACATTTTTAACATATGTATAGAAAATATTTTATCTGAATATACAGTTCTTAAGTTTCTATTAAATATCCTCTCGTTACAGACACCGCAATGAGTGGACGGGCTTTTATGACGTACGTTTCACGTCAACGTATAGTTCAACCAAGAGCTCTTGATACTTGATGATAATTTTTATCACTATTAACTTTATTTATAATAGATTAAAAGTTAAATTTAAAATCTATATAAAAAACTTAACATAATTGAAATTAGATGGAAGTGTTAGCATGAATTTCCACCCTTTCTTTATAAAAAAGGATGAGAAGGGAGAGGGATTAAAATTAGGCCTCTGGAATACTCACGAGATGAAACGCAGAATTGCTTCCATTAAGTGCCTGTCTTCTGTGTGGTTGTAGTATTGCTGGAGGCATATCGGTCAATTTGTGCAACAGATGTCAGTGTTGCTGGCGTCTACCACTGTTCATTTAATTCATGTGTGTGACCGCGTCAAATGGAAGTCTGTAATCTGTCTACCTCTGGGTTACTGTTGTGTTTTATTCATTGCAGTGATATTATTTGAATTCATTGTTAGCCAACACTTGGCTGAATTAAATCATCATCAGCTTGCCCTTGTTCCTACGGAGGGTTGGCACAGCATGTGCTACTCTTCCACACATATCAGCCTTATCTGAATTCACTCCCTTCTTACATATCCCCTTTCACACAATCCATTCATACTTTCTTCGGACTTCCTCTACCTTTGTAGCCATCTACATTCAATCTTAACACTTTCTTGTTTATATCCTCATACTGAATTAAATCTTGATTACAATGAAACATAAACGGAGAAAACAATAAAATTAATGAGAACTCTCAAACACTTAATGGAAAGTGTAACATGTGATTTTTGTTCAGTAGGCATTGTTATTGATGAGAACACTAATGTACTCTAAACCCTTGTTTTCATGGTATTAGAATCATGTTGTGTTTATGGGAAGTATGCGCTTCTCACGCGGTTCATGTTTTAAAGGCTGTGGGCCTAGACACAATGTACTATGATAAAAAATCTATATTTCCGTATGTAGCTTACTTATGACGATAAAACTTTAATCAACACTTATATCGGGTGTTTCTCAGTGGGCCAATCGGATTGGTGGTCTAATCGGCCTAACGGGAAACAACCAATCTATCAAACACAGAATCGATCTTCT
>LD688956.1:3834752-3844852 GCA_003118335.3 Papilio memnon
CATTTTGACATTTGCAATTGATAATTCGACAAATGTAGATAAACAATGAAATATTTTTTTTTATAATTTTACGCGGATGAAGCCGCAGGGGAACAGCTAGTTCATTGATAAAATTCCTTACATTCTTATATAAAGGTGAACAATATCTTCGTTTCATTGTTCCAGTTAACATCAGAAGAATCGGTTAAACGTAGCTTGAACAACAAATGCGTCGCGAGGGAAATCTCGTCGTGTCTCGCCGCAGAGCTGGTCGGGTATGCGGATAAAATTCTGAAGACGGCCACGGTCCAGCTTACAGATGATATGATGATCGTTGATGAAAGGTAAACATTGTTACCACACAAATGTTTAAAATCCAAATTTTTAGTCATGGGTAGACGTCACAATCATCATCGCCAGCATCGATGATTGATCTTATCATACTTATCACATGTTTAATTTTTTTATTTTAAGCCAGGAATCCGATTTCATTATGATAATGAGAAAATGGTTATTAAATCCGTTTGTGATGACTAGACATGCTCGTAACATTCAAATATTAGAAGAACTAAATATAGCTTTGAATATTCTGATATTTGACAAATTCTCCCAAGTAGGGTTGTCAACCGGCAGCGCAATATAAAAATTAAGCCAAAACCTTAAGATTTATCATACTTTATGACCAAATGCCTTGGGGATGGGATCACACCAGAGAGATGATGAAATAATACAGTTAATGTAAAAATTTCGACAGTTTGTTAATGAAATGTATTAAACTTTCTAGCAACGGTGCTGCAGCTAAAATGCCAATAAAACCTGAATCATTGGCGCGAGCTGGTAAATCACTAGAAGATAAGGCTCAAGAGGTCATCGTTAACAAACTATGGAACTTCGCGACCACACGATCTTTGAGGTACAGACTGCTAGATAACGCTGATGTTGTTATTTCTGGTAAACAAGAGAAGGACGGAAGCTTTGGAGTAGGTGAGTAAAGAATTATTAATTAAAGTATTTGTTGACCCGAATATTGTATAACGCTCAGGGAAAGAATGCGAATAGAACATCCCCAAGCTAGTCAAAATGTTAAAACTTCAGGCTTACGCAATTTAGCATTGTGACCTCCTAGAGCCTAATGATGATACTCTGAGGCTCTTTTGAGTCAGTCGGGTAAATATAGTCATAAGCATTTCTATATTATAAATACAAGTTAGTATGTATGAATGTTGGTTACCACGTAACTTTACAATGTCTGAACTGATCTGGATGAAATTTAGAACAGAGATAGATGACATTCTGGATTTATGAACAAGATCCCTTGTACATAAATCACAATAATTGTGAAATTCGTACAATCAAATTGAAAAACGATAGTATTATAAATCTTGGATAAAACTTTACTTAATATATAATTGAATCATAAATTTTAGGGACACTTTTATTGTTTTTTCTTGTCGTAAATCATAACTAAATAACAAGGTAATTTGAAATGAAACTTAAAAATTCTCGTTCATTTGTTATATCTAGACGTGAATTATGATTCTTAAATTTTAATAAAAATACCGCTGGGATCTAATTATAACATTCTCAAAAAATATATTTAAAAAGTACAATTAATTTAGTTACTTGATTAAAATCTACTGTCTTTAAAATGTTTTTTCCAAATGAAGCTACGTAGCGAGTCTACCAATTAATTTAACGGACGATAAGATTGACGGAAAAACTAATAGTACTGTTCCACAGTCGCAACACTTTAATTAGGAGATATTTCTGTCTCTGTTTCTTCAAAGAGGAAATATAGGATGACAATAAGACGTAATACAAGTGCTACGACAGTTAAAACCTGCCCTAATAAATTCATTCATTTCAGGTGTTTCAATGAAAGCACCAAAAGCAATTGAAACTGGAAGAGCCAGAAACAAGAACATGGGTCCGTTATTGGCAGCAGCAGCTATGAAGTTTGGTCTACTCGGGGCTCTGACATTCAAGGGCCTGTACTTAATGGTCGGGAAGGCCCTTCTAGTCTCCAAGATAGCCTTGCTGTTGGCAACAATCATTGGACTCAAAAAATTATTCTCTCCTCAGGTGATCGATTAGATATTGGTTTTGCATGAATCATTATTTATTAAAACTGATAGACAATAAAAATGTGTTATTACTTGTTTAGATGATGTATTAGTTAATGATACAGTTATCTAATTTTTATTCTTTATCAGTTTGTTGCATGAATGTGTGCATGTGCATGAATAAATTTTTTTATAAGTAAACTTGTCTTGTCTTTTATTTATCTGGGAAATTTTATTCTAATTTCTAAGCAAATATCTATACTAATACAATAAATCGTAAACACACGCTTCTTTGTTGCCTAAGATGTCAGCAATTACAGCATATTTTTGAAAAATTCTTTTTTTAATAAAAAGCTCTACACTTACGTCAGGCTTTAGGCTATATATTTTCACGCTATTAAAATTAGTTGCTGCCAACATCAAGGAAGCAAGATTGTCAATGTCAAAGACCTTAGTTGTCATTTGTGCATTTGAATTTTGATATTTGACAAATGTAAGCAACAAAATAAAGTTTTTATAATTGCACGCGGATGAAGCAGCACGGGAACAGCTAGTGTACTTATAAAAATGAAGATGTTCAAGGTTGTGGTCGAATGCACTTCAGTCGTTATTGTATCTGGAATATTCTGCACCAACTTCTTCTACGGACAGCTATATGTGGAGAATATTTCACCAAATGTAATGATCGGTTCATTTAATGGATACTTAGGATGAATCTAATTTCTTGCTTATATTTCAATCATCATTTCTGAATTGCAATTTTTGATGTTCTTTAACCCTTGGTTATTGTCCCTATCGTGTACTATCCTTGTTGACTTTTTGTCGCTAACCTATGTGATTTGGATGACATTTTCTGTTAACTGTCGTTGTATCTTTTCAAATGTGATTGAGAATGATAATTCTGTTGCTATGGGCTATCACGCTTAAGAGATTGGATAAAATAATTGAAGTATTTAAGGGAATTTAACCTGCTCCTTCCAGACTGGCGTAGCAGTGACTGGGACAACTATTGACAACCACTAGATTGGGCATTTAGAAACTTGTAGATAAAACAGAGTTGATAATTAACAAAAACGAATTAAATGTGCGAACACTTTCCAGGCTATCAACAAAAAGGACTAAACATTTGGGTGAATGAGACCTGATTGGAGTTTGTGGCGAATGGTTTGAGATTTCACCTCAACCTATTAAAAAGATTGACATGAAACTGACAAACTAAATGTAGCGTTACGATTCTATCAGAATAGACCATTTTTTTTTGTTATTGCAGTTACTTGTCAACTTCGAAAAAATATTATTCGTGGTGGTGTAAATAAAAAATAATAATTTATTTATTGTTATAAAGTAAGTTGCTCTAACTTGTATAATACGCTATTCGCATTTAACAAATGGCTAAGTATGAAACATAATAATTTATATTACTAAATAATTACTATAAATGTACTAACGAACATGTATTTTGGATTAAACGAATTAATCACTAACAATATTATTTTAATCAACTCCTTAATCCTAACTTTGAACTATAAAAGCGTGCGCACACCTTTGACTAAACTATCGCACAACTGTTTAGTCGAGCTTAGATCCCTATGGAGGTGCGCACACTACTATTATAGATTGTTAGTTGTGCAACTAAACAGTTTAACGTGCTGCGAAACAATCGACAATCGCACAACAGTGTGCGAGTCAAAGGCGTGCGCCCGCTCTAAAATCTAATTACAGTTATTTTCGTTTGGTTAACAGTTTATTTAAGATCGTGTTGTGCAAATTATTTAAATCAATATAACTCAAATATACTATCAATCCTAGTCTATATAAACTAACGTCGGAACGAAATACAAAGGAATTAAAGTTGATTATGAAATTTATACTTAGGGACTCCTGGAAGAAGCGAAACATTAAGCATATAAACTTAGCTTAAAAGTAATGAAAAATTGGTAACGGGTAACGATAGTAAATCTGACGATTTTCACTTAAAGAATATGAAGCAAATACCAACATTTTGTTAGGAGATTAAGATTTTAGGTTGATTTTTTTGAATGCTCACCGGAAGCAATGAAAGCACTCTTAGCTGGTAGCTTAATCATTAAGGGTAAAGGTTTTGTTAATGCATTGAAATGGCTTAATAAAGATAGGCACATCTACAACACATCCTTGTTGATCTATAAGGTACATTTTGAGAAGTTTAAATTAAAACTAATATACTAAAAGGAATGTTTTACATGAAATAGGTACAAGATAGGTTGACTGACGGTCTGTTTAATTAATTTACCTTAAAAGGTTTGTATGTTTCTACTGGCATTGGAAGAAAAATGAATAAGTATATCGCGATTTTATGACACTAAACTATCAATTACTGGTACACTTACCTTATTAATTATTAAAACTATTGAAAATATTTTGCACAGCAGAAAGAGGTGACCTTGGAAGTTTTTACCGACTCGGATCCGTATCAAGACTGGAGTGAAAAACATTCAGAGAACATAATCTACAGCGAAAATAATAATTTGAACCAAAAGCATAAATACTATGAATAAAAATATACGAAGTACGAGTATTTAGTTTTAATACAACCTGATTTCTATACTATCATCGTCAAAGAAATTTAGTCTATAGGCGAGTGCTGAAGGATGTTACGAGGTGTAACGTTCGCATCGACCGACCGACATGGAAATATGTTACATTACACCTCGTAACATTGGTCAAAACCCAGCACTTGATACTAAATGCCTTTAATTTCATCCCTACCTTATCCTACTCCCGTAGGGTTTTCGTCTTCCAGATAACTCTATCATGCATCATTAAAAATAAAAAAAAAATAACATTTAATCCTGGACAACACACAACACAATAATAATAAGAGAAAAACAAACATGAGACAGTAATGATGTAAAAAAGGAAAAAAAAATTAAATAAAACATTATAAAAAGTATTATAATGCTGACCGGATTGGGTCCTCGCTCACCTTAGAATGCTGGGTGTCACTCAATGAGGCACCAGCGCTGATCTTCCGCGAGAACCCTGAGATCATCCGCATGCCAGTAGCAGCGGTGGATAGGCAGAAATTATAAATTTACATACGAGTACAAAATAAAATAAAAGTAATAATCCGTACAGAAACATGTGGCAAAAGGGAATGCATATTGACCAGACATATATTAAAGGATACCTAGATAAGTTGTGCGCATAATATGATAACTAGTTTAAAAGAAATATAAATATGTTATGAAGAAAAAGTTTTTTAGGAAAATAGATGAGAATTTAAGCATGTAATAAAAATAAAAATGTTCGCTGCAGTTAAATAACATTAACTTTTTTGAAAATATAATAGAAGCAATTTTAGTTTTCTTTTAAAAGTTAACTTAGTTTGCGCACTCTTAATAGGTGGCGGGATATTATTCCAACACTTGGTGGCAGCGTAACGAAAACTACCCCGGAACGCGGTAGACTTATGTCGCTTTGTGCAAAGTTGTAAAAATCTTTGTTGTCTTTTCGTTCCGGATATCTACCTTTAGACCACTCAAGCTTGCAAAAAAGGTATCTAGGTGATTGAGATTTTAGGATATCAAATTACAGTCACCACTTCCCTCTTGTTATCACCTTTTACGCAATCCATTCATCTCTTTGTAGGTCTACCTCTACCGGTGTACCTCCACACTCATAAATTAAGTAATTTTTAAAGTAACATTCGTATCGAGCGGCATGTTGCTTGCTGGTTTCATCGTAACATAACTTAATGATTGCATAAAAGCTCACCGTGTAACATGTTACAATAAACCGCGTAACGTCGATCAGCACGATACTCAATATCTATACTAATATAATAAAGCGTAAACACACACTTCTTTGTTGCCTAATATGTTAGCAATTACAGCATATTTTTGAATAAATCTTTCTTTAATAAAAAGCCCTACACTTACGTCACGCTTTAGGCTATATACTTCACGCCATTAAACTTAGGGGGTAAATATTTTGGATAAAAACCCTAATGTGGGAAAGAGACCATAAGTTGGTGCCAACATCAAGGAAGCAAGATTGCCATGGTTTGTCATCATGTCATGTCATTTTGACATTTGCAATTGATAATTTGACAAATGTAAACAATAAAATAAAGTTTTTATAATTCCAAGCGGATGAAGCCACACGGGAACAGCTAGTTATAAAATAAAGACAGCTTTGTATTTTTTCTTTTCTACGTAGAATATCCATAAATAACTCAAATCTTTACTGTCTTGTTTCTTGATACACAGACAAGTTGTTCAAATCCTTTCCTGTTAGCACAAGAAATGTAGCCAGTTTATTATTAGTTTCAGTATCCGGTTATATTTATATAGTCGAACTGTACAAGGAAAACTGAACTTTTGTTAAAACTTACAACAATACAGTTTAATAGACAGTTTGAATTTTGCCTACAACGATTTAACTGTACAGTACGATTGTCTATCTATACTAATATAATAAAGCGTAAACACACACTTCTTTGTTGCCTAACATGTCGGCAATTACAGCACATTTTTGAATAAATCTTTTTTTAATAAAAATCCCTATACATCACGCTTTAGGCTATATATTTTCATGCCATTAAACTTAGGGGGTAAATATTTTGTATAAAAACCCTAATGTGGGAAAGAAACCATAAGTTGCTGCCAACATCAGGGAAGCAAGATTGCCATAGTAAGCTAATTGGTATTTCGACATTTGCAATTGAGAAATTGACAAATGTAAACAATAAAATAAAGTTTTTATAATTTCATGCGGATGAAGCCGCAAGGGAACAGCTAGTTTGAAAATAAAGTTGTGTAGCTTTAGTGGTTGTGAAGAGCTTGTAGTTATTTTTATGTTGTAGTAAAATACGATTGCATGAAGTTAACAAATAACATTATATTGGACTAGCTGTTCCCTTGCGGCTTCATCCGCGTGAAATTATAAAAACTTTATTTTATTGTTTACATTTGTTACATTCTCAATTGCAAATGTCAAATGCACAAATGACAACGATGGCTATTTTGCTTCCTCGATGTTGGCAGCAACTTATGGTCTCTTTCCCACATTAGGGTTTTTATCCAATTTCTTTACTCCAAGTTTAATAGCGTGAAAATATATAGCTTAAAGCGTGACATAAATGTAGGGGTATTTATTAAAAAAAGAATTATTCAAAAATATGCTGTAATTGCTGATATCTTAGGCAACAAAGAAGTGTGTGTTTACGCTTTATTATATTAGTATAGATTTGCTCTATATGTCACTATAGTTTCAAGTTTCTAATGTCAATTTCGACATGATATTGAGACCGTTTATAATTCGATGTCAGATCTGCTTCTGTGATATATTGGACAGGAAATGTTATGGTCAGTTTACGCCCAGATTGTTTACTATAGTTACTGTTCATGACATCAGTTCCATTTAGATTTAATTAGAGCGTACGAACTCCTGAAACTAAACTATCACATAACTGTTTAGTCTCGCTTTGATTCCTATGAGCTTATGTGGAGATGCGAACACTACTCGATTTTTAGTTATGCAACTAAACATTTGAATTGGCTGCGAAACAATCGACTATCGACAATCGCACAACGGTTGTGCGATGGTTTAGTTTATTATGGTACCTGTTTTAGACTTTATACAGATTTTTCAATACCTAAACTAAACAAAAGGTAACAACTAAGTTCAATGCTTCCATTTAACGATTTTTATTTCACTTTGACTCAGAATTTCTACAGAGTAACAATATTGACAATCAAAATAAAGTAATTAAAATCACTACATAGAGAAGTAAAAGAAAATTCCTGAATAAGTAAGATTTTAACATATTTTTACTTTATTAAAAATTTTCAGTACATCCATTTAACAGTCTGCTGCCCACGACTTCAATTGCACTGTCTGAAAGAGTATCCTTAAAGAAACTATCATACTTGTTGACTATATCAAACATTTTCAACCAGAATTTCTTAGTAAAAGATATCATTGATTAAATTTCTTCAACTGTAGCATACTGTGAAAATTATTGTACGCCGGTCATCTCTATGTTCTGCTTTTTTTGTCTATAGTATATTTAATTTGGTTGTGTACTTTGATAGCAATTGACGTACCTTTTCAATAAATAACACGTGTACAAAGTAGAGTTGTTAAAAGACTCGAGTCTCATTCAAGGCTCGAGTTTCCTATATAGGCTCGAGTCGGGGCTCGAGCCTTTAAGGCTTGCGAGCCATCAGGGCTCGAGCTTTTAAGGCTCAGTAGCTTCGACTCGGAGCTCGAGCTTCCGACTCAGAGCTCATTTCTCACAACACTAGTATAAAGACATATAATACATCCTTCCAAAATATTTGTAATCTCCAAAAAATATGGTTAAACGTGATAAAATGTATTGTATTGTATTTGATACAGTGTCAAATTATTTTATGGTAGGTCCCTATTATTTTAGATGGGTATTTTGTACAAAAATCAACTTTAGTATTCACAAAAAAACACACGAATAAAGTAAAAATAAACAAAGTATGTATTTCTACGATAATTTCAACTTTTTAACAACAAATGCTGGGTTTTAAAAATAAACTGCGAAGACAGAAAGCTTACGAGGAATATAGCAATGTTGCCGTTCAATGATTAAAGACCGGACATTGCGAACAAGAAATTTATTTTACTCAGCAAAGAGCAGTAAAAATATTTTACTGCCTACATCCGTAGCAGTTTTATTGCGGTACACATCATTGTTAGAACCTAGACGATCATAAAACCTCTTTGTTTTCAAATTATATGAAGTACAAAATAATGTCGTTCCAATTTTCAGTTCAAAAACTAGTATAATGTACTTATTTATAATTATTAGAAATGTTTGTCACACATGTCAACATTGAACTATGAAACGCCTGTCGAATATTATACTCTAGTCACTAGATGGTACACATGTCAATATGGCACGGAACTACTATGCCACTAGTGTCAAAAAAGGAACACTTGGCACATGCCACATATATCAACATGACCGACTTCCCAAAAGAAGGAGGTACTCAAGTCGTCTTTAGTAATTATGTAATAGATTATACACGTACAAAGTAATATAATTGTTAAAAATGTAAGCAAAAGTACGGAAAATATGACAAAAACCCATTTTGTTTGGTAAGTCAACCATTTGCTTATTGACTGTTCGTTCCGGGGTACACAAATTTATTTCCATCAATGGTACTCATATATTGGGGACACTTTATTCGGAATGTTACTTCCTATTTCCCTTAAATAGGACAAGGTTGTATATTTACAGGAATCTAGAGCGTGCTTCCCATGAATCTATAGTAATGTAATAAAGCGTAAACGCACACTTCTTTGTTGCCTAAGATGTCAGAAATTTCAGCATGTTTTTGAATAATTCTTTTTTAATAAAAAGCCCTATACTTACGTCACGCTTTAGGCTATATATTTTCACGCTATTAAACTTATGAGGTAAATACCTGCTGTCACCCTAATATCGGAAAGAGACCATAAGTTGCTGCCAACATAAAGGAAGAAAAATTGCCATCGTTGTCATTTATGCATTTGACATTTGCAATTGAGAATGTCACAAATGTAAATAATAAAATAAAGTTTTCAAAACTTAACGCGGATAAAGCCGCACGGGAACAGTTAGTAATCAAATAAAGTTTACTATTTTATTCTATTAACTGGATAGCGACCTAGATTAGAACTTGATAACTTTGAAAACGTTTTGTAAATATTAAAACCTTTTCGCTCATTCGTGTTTCGTACCATAAGTAACTATTCGTTCAACGGTTTCAATTAATTTTATTCCATGGAAAATATAAAAAATTGCCGAGTCTGGCTTCCCCTACAAAAATGTGACATGTAAAACTTAGTCATTTTAGCTGTTTTTCAGTTTATTTATTTGAAAAGATTTACTTAGATGTTTTTTTTTTTATAAAATAGGGTGGCAAACGAGCAAGCGGCCACCTAAATGTGCCGAAATGGCGAAGCGACCGCTACCCATAGACGTCCGCAATTGCAGATGCGTTGCCTACCCTAAATTGTTGGAGGAAGAGACGCACATGAAGAGGATATTTCCCCTTC
>LD688956.1:3844921-3855877 GCA_003118335.3 Papilio memnon
TCTTCTGTGTGGTCGTGGTATTACACCGGGCGAGTCGACCCGTTCGTGCTAAGATGTTAAAGCGGGCTCTATCACTGTCAAAAATATCATACACATTTATCATAATTTGTGATACATTGAATCCTAGTTTTGAATTAGCTTTTTAAATCCAGTTAGTGTACATATTTTTAGTAGTCAATCCAGATTTTTGTTAAGAATTTAAAGGTCAAACATCAAACATCAAGGTCAAAAATCAAACAATATTCGTTAATGTAAATTGCGATTAAATATAAGCGTTGTCTTTTAAATTGAATCGTTTTCTTTTTGTACCATTCGTTGTTTATGAAGACAAAACGACAAGATGAAATATTGTTTAAACAGGTTCTTTTGCATGTATTTCTTAGAAGATTGAAAAAAATATAAAGGAAACGTTTAACAATTAATGTTTAAACGCAATTAAGGCAGAACTGTATTTTGAATTGAACCTAATTTGTGGAGTAGCCGCTTTTTTTTTTCTACTTTGTAATTATGAATTTGTAACTAAGAATAACTCTTTAAATTCTTATAAATCAAACTACTTATTGATCGTAAAAAAAAACCAAGACATAAATAAAATTAACAGTTTAATATTCATTTTAATGATGTTTATTATGAAGTATCCTATTTACTACATATAACAATAAACAAAAATAAATTAAGATAAATAAATTAAATTTTATTTTACATTATTATGATTTACCTTAGCTAAAATTATGAACATTTTATAATAAATTAAATAAATAATAACATTAAAATATGGACATTAAATAAATACAAAAAGCTTCAGGCGGTAGTTCCAGGTGCAGTTATATACATAGGCGCAGGTGTAGGTCTATGTTTAGGTAACAAGTACGCTCTATTCGATGCATAGTCTTTGCCGTAACCATTACCGGACGAATACGCGTAGCTACTCCCATAGTCGGAGTTAAAGTCTGAAGAACCACCGTCGAAGTACGACGAGTAGTGGGTCATTGGGTGATGATGCTGAAATTTAATATATGAATCATACATCTTATTTCTTACTTTTAGACAATATTAGTAACAACGTACTCGTAAATATATTTCGATACTCAGTCTACCGGAATTTACGCGCTTATCTATACTTCTGTACTTATCTATATCTATAATCTTACTAATATTATAAATGCGAAAGTTTAAATGGATGGATGGATGTTTGTTTGAATTTGTAGCCTAAACGGCTGAAGGGATCTCGATGAAATTTGGCATAGATGTAGAGGATAGTCTGGAAGAACACATAGGCTACTTGCTTTTGTTTTTTTTAATTCCGCGCGGACGGAGTCGCGGGCGAAAGCTAGTAATATAATAAAGTGTAAACACTACTTCGTGGCGTAAGATGTCAACAATCACAGCACATTTTTGAATAATTCTTTCTTTAATAAAAAGCGCTACACTTACGACACGCT
This sequence comes from Papilio memnon, assembly GCA_003118335.3. Taxonomy (NCBI): domain Eukaryota; kingdom Metazoa; phylum Arthropoda; class Insecta; order Lepidoptera; family Papilionidae; genus Papilio; species Papilio memnon. The sequence goes on from LD688956.1 coordinate 3,846,364, forward strand.
TTAGGCTATATATTTTCACACTATTACACTTAAGGCGTAAATAAATTGGAAAAAATCATGTGGGGAAAGGGACCATAAACTACAAGCTGCCATGGTATTTTATTCTATTTATCTATACTAATATTATAAAGAGGAAAGAATTATATTTTTGTATGTATTGAAATAACTCAAAAACTACTGGGCCGATTTCAATAATTCCTGCACTACTAAAAAGCTACGTTATCAGTGAGTAACATAGTCTATATATTTTTTAATTTCGTTAGGGCGAAGTTTTATATAAAATTATTTTACACAAAGGAGTGGTGACAGTTGACGTATAGAGTTATTTGGAGGACGAAATCCAGGAGCGCCGACCCTACGGGAGTAGGAAAAGGTAGGGATTATAAATTCATGATTTTCTTAATATTAATAAGATTAATTTACCTTGCATGACTTCAGTGTACTAAGAAGACTCGGAACTAATAGCGCTGCAACTAAAAGTAATTTCTTTATCAACAATACCGCTAAAAGAATCGGTATAAGCAGCAACTTGGTTTTCAACGTCGCCAGGAGATTGAGTAGTGGTACCATCACAGCCAGTTTTTTCTTTTTACCTCGAGCTGAAATGTTCATAAGATTTTTTTTTATATTTTTAACACATTATAAAACATACATACTTAAAGATTAACACCTGATTTTACACAACCAATCTCTACTAAATTGTCTTTTTTATATCATAAGGTGGCAAACGACCAAGCGGATACCTGGATCCGCCAAAATGGCGAAGCGAACGCTGCCCATAGACATACCCAATAGCGAATGCGTTGCCTACCCTAAAGCGACGGAGGAGGAGACGCACATAAGAGGATGTTTCCCCTTCCTATGCGTCTCCTCTACCGTCAAATCCACGTTCCCTTCTCGTGCTTTTCTTATAAGAAAAAGAGTGGTAAGGAAAAGGGATTAAAGTTGGGCCTCCGGGACCACACTCATCAGACGAAACGCGGAATTGCTCCCGCTTCACCCCTGTCTTCTGTGTGGTCGTGGCATTACACGGCGAGTCGACCCATTCGTGCGAAGATATTAAAGCGGGCTCTACCACTGTAAAAATTGTCAAATGAAATGTCAAACTAATCATCCTTATTTAGACAAACTTTATCTGTTAATTTTAATTTAGGAACTACTGAACAGAGATTATAACCACGTAGTACTCTGTCGTGCCTAAGTCCTTTGTTTACCGACCTAATAATTTCAAGTACCAATTATTTCGAAGCAAGTCTAGCATCATTAAAGTGCAATTAGTCCCACCCCTTATAAACTCGACCGAGTCGTTCGTTTGATTTGAGTCCCACGCTACAATTTGAAGCGAAAATACAAAATTACTTGTAACAGATTTATTGACACGGAATATTCTTAATCCATTAACCATTTCATGGTCCAATTTACCTATAGTTGTTTACTTTACGGGTCGAAGTTTATTGGAGCGATAAATAGTAAAGTGACACGAATTATTTCGTCTAAATTAATATTTAATGTCTAAAAATCAATAAATAATGAAAAATCTGTCCTTTTCAGAGAGCATTGAAAAATATGCTTGTAAAATACAAATCAAAATGTTAGGATCAACACAATAGCTATAATTATTATTTATATTATCACTAAATCGCCGTGGAAAAAAAATTGTTAAACAACCTGTGTTCTTCCAGACTTTGCTCTACATCTATGTCAAATTTCATCGAAATCCGTTCAGCAGTTTAGGCGGTAAACTCTAACAAACATGCATCCATTTAAACTTTCGCATTTATTTGTAAGATTGTGTTATTTAATTCTATTCTATATATGACTTGCTGTTTAAATTATCATGCACTAGCTGTTTCCGTGCGCCTTCATCCGCGTGAAATTATAAAGACTTTATTTTATTGTTTACATTTGTGAAATTCTCAATTGCAAATGTCAAATGCACAAATGACAACGATGGCAATTTTGCTTCCTTGATGTTGGCAGCAACTTATGGTCTCTTTCCCACATTAGGGTTTTTATCCAAAATATTTACCCCCTAAGTTTAATGGAGTGAAAATATATAGCCTAAATCGTGACGTAAGTGTAGGGCTTTTTATTAAAAAAACGAATTATTCAAAAATATGCTGTAATTGCTGACATCTTAGGCAACAAAGTATGTGTTTACGCTTTATTATATTAGTATAGTATAGATTTACAGAGGACATTATATAAACTACATGGGAATATATATCGTATTGATTTTCACTTTAATCTCATCCTATTTGTACGGTCTCTTACAATTTGCCAAATGATGTGAAACAAGATAAATCGTTTGGTTTTAGCGTTGCCTTGCTTCGTAATTTGAAAGCCTAGAGATTGGCATTGTTTTACAAAACATGTGAAGTGTGAATAAGAAATGTTTTGCTTTAAGTTATAATACATCATGTAGTAAAGTAACTTGTCATGTAGTCATTTTATAAAACAAAACTGTGTATTAAATTAGAAAAACCTGTAAATCAGCAATAAGAAGAATGTATTTTTGAAAGAGAAAAAAAAATTATAAATAAAGAAAGAGTTCCTACCCGCAGCCAACGTCCCTTTCCCATAAATATGTTAGGGGGAACGAGAGGGCGGCATGGAGCCGGCAAAAAAAAAAAAAAATTATAATACATAAAAATGCCGGTTACCTAAAATAATTCATCGATTTTGAAGAATAAACGTGCGTACTGACTGATGTTACAAGATGTAATGTAAAGTGTTACACGGCGAGTATTCATGCTGTCATTCGTAGTGTTACAGAGAACCCAGCGGGCAACAAGCCATTCAATGCGAATGTTACACCACGTAACGTCAGTTTCATTCCTTTACTGTTTTCTGAAGTATGCTAGCAAACTGAATTAATTAAAATGTATTATAACAAAACACTGCAATTATCGTCTCTATTTGTTAAGCATAGAGTACAGATTATCATTTCACGTGGAAATGTAAAGCAGCAGCTATGTGATTAATCAGTTTAAATCAGAGATAACCTCCAACTGGTTTAAATATTTGCACATTCGACCACATAATAGCGCTGTTGCTCAATTTGTGGGGTTCCTTATTGCATATATAAATGTTACAAACGAACAAACAACCCTGTCGGTTAACCGAATCGATGTAGAGCTTACTCCGTAATTAGGTTTGTTTATTTAAAATATAGCCTATGTTATACAGTGATAGCATGGCTTTTTAATGGTGCAAGAATTTAAATCGGTCTAGTAGTTTTTGAGTTATTTCAATACATACAAAAATACAAATATTTCCTCTTTATAATATTAGCATAGAAGACTGATAAGTAACTATGTGAAGTTTTGAGAGTAATCTATACTAATCTAATAAAGCGTAAACACATACTTCTTTGTTGCCTAAGATGTCAGCAATTACAGCATATTTTTGAATATTTTTTTAATGAAAAGCCTTACACTTACGTCACGCTTTAGGCTATATATTTTCACGCTATTAAGCTTAGGCGGTAAATAAATTGGATAAAAACCGTGGGAAAGGGACTTAAATAAAGTTTTTATAATTTCACGCGGAGGAAGCCGCACAGGAACAGCTAGTTAATTATACAATGTGTAAAAACTTCTTATGCGATTTTAATTATCCTTTTTTTTTTAACAAGAAACAATGAATTTGCATTCCTTTATGAAAATAGTTTTATATGAAGATTTGGTATTTTATGTCTGCATCTTATTATTGCTATTAGTTCCTAAGTCATACTTTCTAAGTCACTAAACTAATCTATTAAACGGTTCATTGACATCGCAAATTATTCTGATACGCACTATCGTCATTATTCGTTAATAATCTCAGTTCCATTATCTCCATTAGCCCTGTTTACCTTGGTAATTGTTTAGCATGAGTTTTGATTGACACCCAACACGAACTGTATCGTTGAACTTTGGATGAATATACGAAGGTTCGATGTATTGATATTTTGAGCCTTTTGTTTTGTGAATAAGTTTTCTTGAGGAAAGTTCCTCGATCTTGTAGACTATTTCCTTGTACTTGTTATTGTCTGTATTAAAGTAGATGGATATTTTCACTAGTGAGAAAACTATTTAGTCGAGCGAAGGATCTATTGCCAGATAAAAAACTAAGAAACTAATAATCGACAAACCAAAAGTTTGTTAATAACAACAATATATTTGACTTCGACAGAAGTAACACTTAGATTGCCTCTGTTTTTCTTAAATAGAATGTTAGTGACGATAGTATTATGTAAATAGTTACCTTACTAATATTTTAGTATATCTTTAGATGGATTGATGGATGGATGTTTGTAAGAGTTTGTTGCCTAAACAGATGCACGGATGTCGATGAAATTTAATATAAATGTAGAGGATAGTAAGAACTTGTTTAATTCCACGCGGACAGATTCGCGGGCGAATGTTATTCAATAATAATTTTAACTTACCATCGTCATCTGTTTCTTCAATCGTTCTAGCACCTTCTGGAAGATCTACTTTCAATCCCTTAGTCTTAAAGAATTCCTTCACTAACTTCATTAAATATTTAGTAAATTCCGACCACTCCGACATTAAACTTCTAGGTTCCATCAATGCTTCTTCTTCTTCGTTTTTTATTACTTCTTTTATAGTGTCTTCATCTAGTGGTACAAAACTGATCATTTTACTCGCTCGTATCGTTTCATTTGAGTATAAATCACCGAAGAAAGTGTTCGTTGCTATTTTTAAAGCCTTATATTTCACACAAGATAATGCCTCCCCTTTCATATAACAAGCATCTTTTACATGTCCCAGATATCCTTCTTCTATAGCATTTGTTTGTTTTAATATTAATAACAAGAGAGTAAATTGTAACATTAAAGTTTTCGTGTTGTTCATTTTGTTTTTCAAGTTTATCTTGTCTGAAATTAAGTTTAATTATCAATACTAATATTATAAAGAGGAAAGATTTGCATGTATGTACTGATATAACCCAGAAACTGGGCCGATTTCGAAAATTCTTTCATCATTAAGAAGCTATACACTGGCTAACATAGGTCATTTTTACTATTTAATTCTACGTGTACGAAGACGCGAGCAACAGCCTAGTCTTTAATGTTTCGATACAGATTTTGTTTTGGAATTTCATCATCATCAACTTGCCCTTATCCCCTACGGAGAGTTGGCACAGTATGTGCTCTTCCGTACATTTCTATCAGCCGTCATATCTGAATTCACTCTCTTCTTAAGCATATCCTCTTTCACACAATCCATCCATACTTTCTTCGGTCTTCCTCTTCCTTTGTAGTCATCCACATTCTTAACACTTTCTAGTTTATGTCCCCATCGTCTCGTGTTTTGGAATTTAATATTCAATATTAATTGTTAACTTTATTATTAAAACCGTCACAGACACTTTTCTTAAGCCTTTCTTAGCAGTTTAATTAAAACTATGAAAGCAGTTCCTAGTATCAGTTTAAAACTTAGGTCGTTAACCTGTAATGACAAGTTCTATCAATAATAAACTTTATCTAGAACGTCTAGAGTTAATACTTGGAGTAATTAATATTTTTCGAAGAATATAAACCTAAAAAGAATATATATATAAGCTTAATCTTACTAATATTGTAAATGTGAAATTTTAGATGGATAGATGGCAGTTAGAGTTTGTGGCCAAAACTGCCATACTCATCTCGATTAAATTTGACATATATGTAGAGGATCTCGAAGAACAAATAGAGAGACAGACAGACAAAAAAAAACGATTTTCGTTATCAGCTACACAAATACATCATCTGCGGGAAAGCTGGATTTGTTTTTTCGACGTTACAGACATTCTAACTTTATTAACTGTATTGTGATAGGTATAGATTGAGAGATTTTGCATACAGTGGCAGTGGAAACTGACGGTTATTATCGAACGTCAATTTGGATCCCACTCTATGATTAGTCTAACCAGCGTATATGATTTCTGTTCAAACATGTTTACGGTTTTCTTAGTAAATATACGTAAGTAAGATAAATGCAGTTTTTAATAGAAAGTGATTGTATGTGCCACAATTCACTTTTATTCTGTAATAAAAAAAAAAATAATATGAAAAGATAACTGATCTTGTCTACATTTAGAAATACACCTTATTTATTCTAATTGCGAGATATGCAGAAAGCCAGAAGATATCCAACACTTGTTGTTTTTTTTTTATACGATAAGGTGGCAAACGATCAAGCGGCCACCTAAATCCGCCGAAATGGCGAAGCGACCGCTGCCCATAGACATCCGCAATTGCAGATGCGTTGCCTACCCTAAATCGACGGAGGAGGAGACGCTCATAAAGAGGATATTTCCCCTTCCTATGCGTCTCCTCCACCGTCAAATCAACTTTCCCAAATTCCCATCCAAACCTTCCCTTATAAGGAAAGGGCTGAACGGGAAAGGGACTAAAGTTGGGCCTCCGGAATGTGAATCCGTTGGAATGTGAGAGAAACAGACGGGAGCGCGAGCTACTTTTCCGGGATATGAAGCTCAGCCCGACCGATCTAGGCATTATTCTGTCAATTTTGGCTGAGCCAGCATCCGAAGCGGCTGCACGATTATGCTCGTTTCATAAACCACGAGAAGCACTATGGGATTGACATGTCTTCCCAAGGACAAAAATCCCCCTTTTAAAATAGTGAAAAAAAAAACCTTATTTATTACCCAGTTCAATTCAAAAGTGAAAAAATTAATAGTAAAGTTTAGTTTGTATGTAAAATTAAAAATACTTTAAAAGCCATATTTATCAATTAACGTATAAAACAATAGAGCATCGGTGGTTCAGGGTTCGAATCCCGTCATCTTCCAATGTATTTTTCGAATACGTTCGTATATACCCGAAATCCTTTTGATGAAGGAAAATATTACTTTACTATACCTAATTATTACAAAAAAGATATGCCTAAACATATTAACGACTTGGTTTCGAACACTTACTACTACGAAAGCATCTTTAAAACTGAAATCTTATATATATAAAAGAAAGTCGTGTTAGTTACACCATTTATAACTCAAGAACGGCTTTACCGATATTCCTGAAAATTGTTGAGGAGGTAGCTTAGAGCCAGGAGACGGACATAGGATACTATTTATTCCGTTCGACAGCGATAGATGGATGAATGTTTGTAAGAGTTTGTAGTCTAAACGGGTAAACGGATTTCGATGAAATTTGGTATAGACGTGGAGGATAGTCTGGAAGAACACATAGGCTACTCACTTTTGTTTTTTTTAAATTCCACGCGGACGGAGTCGCGGGCGAAAGCTAGTTTGTTATATAAACTAAACTAAACGACTCTAATTTTAATTAACTGCAAAGCAATATAACAAGTTTTTTTTTATTTTCCACTTACATTATTCCACACTTCACTATAAAACAAACTACCAAAATTCTTACTGGCCACAAACAAAATGAAAAAAACTTATTTACACTGGCTACCAATACAATTAAAAAAAACAACTGTCAACGTGTTTGCATCGATGTTTGACAGATCAATGTCAAGAGCTCGTATCTGATCTGCTATTTAAATGCTCCAGAAATCAGCAGTGGAACAGCGTTAATACGTACCGGATAATTTCCAAGCGCCATTCGACTAGCTTGTTACACACGGCGATTCTTGTATTTATATTTTTATTAAAATTGCATAAAAAAGTCTGACTCTGGTTATTTTTGAACTGTAAACTGGTTTACTCTAGTCTATTTCGTACTTTAATTGTTTTGTCATGTTAAAAAAAAATAAAGATAAAAAAATCTTATCTATATCTATACTAATACAATAAAGCGTAAACACACACTTCGTTACCAAAGATGTCAGCAATTACAGAATATTTTAGAATAAGTCTTTTTTAATAAAAAGTCCTACACTTACGTCACGCTTTAGGCTATATATTTTAACGCCATTAAACTTAGGGAGTAAATATTTTGGATAAAAACCCTAATGTGGGAAAAAGACCATAAGTTGCTGCCGACATCAAAGAAGCAAGATTGCCCTGGTTTGTCATCATGTCTTGTCATTTTGACATTTACTATTGATAATTTGACAAATGTAAACAATGAAATAAAATTTTCATAATTTCATGCGGATGAGGCCGCAAGGAAACAGCTAGTGTCTTTATATTTACACTACAAAATTACAACCAAAGTACAAAAAAAGGTGTGAAATTAAAAAAAAATACTTTCCTTTATCATACCGTTTTTGTTTGAACTACAAAAAAACAGAACCATTTGAGCAAAACTAATATCTAATCTAAACCTTTATTTGAATAAAACCAAACAGTAAATGAACAAACATACAAACATTTCTGGGACATATTAATTCAGTTTCTCTATATGGAAAGTGTTGTATTACACCCCGAGTTTTCACCCTCTTCTTCGATTTCACTTGCATTTTCTATACTCGTGTCATACAACTGGCAAACTTTGTTAAACTTACAGTAGAGTTCTACTGCGGTGATACGTGTACTATATTGTTATCCCTTACATTTGTTTGAAAAAAACAGGGATTACAATACTAACGACTAGCTTTTACCCGCGGCTTCATCCGCGTGGAATTAAAAGTAAGTAGTCTATAAGTTCTCCCAAACTATACTCTACATCTATGCTATTCATCAAAATCCGTTCAGCAGTTTAGGCTACAAACTCTAACAAACACCCATCCATCTAAACTTTCGCATTTATAATATTCGTAAGATAGTGATGCTAGGGCCTTACCTTAAACAACCTAGACAATGTTTCAAATATAGTTTTTAGTTTAAACATCCGCCTAAACCGAGAGACATACCAAGACTCTACCGTCTGGCGCGGATTTTTAACAAATTATGGCTACTGTAATAATGATGCACTAGCTGTTCCCTTGCGGCTTCATCCGCGTGAAATTATAAAAAAAAATATTTCATTGTTTACCTACATTGGTCAAATTATCAATTGCAAATGTCAAAATGACATGACATGATGAAAAACCATGGCAACCTTACTTCCTTGATGTTCGCAGCAACTTATGGTCTCTTTCCCACATTAGGGTTTTTATCCAAAATATTTTCCCCCTAAGTTTAATGGCGTGAAAATATATAGCCTAAAGCTTGACGTAAGTGTAGGGCTTTTTATTAAAAGAAGAATTATTCAAAAATATGCTGTAATAGCCGACATCTTAGGCAACAAATAAGTGTGTGTTTACGCTTTATTATATTAGTATAGATTTATCATACTTAATCCCAACTAAGTGGGAAATTGAGTAACAATTTTATAGTTCTCTCACTATCGCACTCAGAGACTTTAAATATGGTCAGGGTCTACTTAGTATAAGTTACCGACTAAGGATGGCAGTATATAAAACTCATTTATATGTGTAAATAAATATAAAATGATATAAAACTTTTCTTCAATCAGAATTTCAAAATAATTTGCAAACGTAACGAGTTATCAAATAACATTGAATTCACAAACGTATCGTCATTACACGCAGCAAATGTATAAACTCACCTTAGAATTTATAATGAAGGACACGGATTTATTTTTGAAACT
>LD688956.1:3875824-3886862 GCA_003118335.3 Papilio memnon
AGGATATTTCCCCTTCCTATCCCTCTCCTCTACCGTCAAATTATAAGAAATGGGTGGAACGGGAAAGGGACTAAAGTTGGGCCTCATCAGACGAAACGCGGAATTTGTCCCGCTTCACGCCTGTGTTCTGTGTGGTCGTGGTATTGCACCGGGCGGGCCGACACATTCGTGCTAAGATGTTAAAGCGGGCTCTACCACTGTTAAATATAATGTAATAGATTGGTAAGTAAAAATCTTAATAAAAGTCTGAAAATGAAACATGATATGGGTTTTCATTAGGACTATGTCCAGGGGTTATTAATTCCAGCTATCATTTATTGCTCATCGTAAAGTAATAAAATGCAGTATCGTACTGATAAAACTTCATACGTAATGTTTATTAATACTGAAATTAGCTATATCTAATAATATATTACTTTAGAACAGAGATTCTCAAACTTTCTTGTAGACCCCTTATTTTTCACTGTTTTCTGTGAACCCCTTGTTGCTTTTCTTCACCAATTTGTGAACAAACTTTAATTTGCCACTATAGAACAGTATGATGCAACCGGCACATATATACAAGGTATGTGACCTAATCACTCCTCACTTGGAGTATGCTACGAGCTCCGCAGTGGAGACATATAGTGAGCTGATGATGACGAACACCGTCAGGTCTTCTGTAGACTAAAACATTTTAAATGTTCCTAGAATATTTGAAATATTAATTTGGAATCTTTTTGAAACTTAGGCCAATTTACACATATTTAACAATAGCATTTCCTGACTTCTTCCGCGCGGAAAAAAAAATATTTTTCTGTTATAGTAATACAAATCACCTATGTAAGTGATAATGTAGCTTTGAATAGCAAAGATTTTTTTTAATCGGCCTTGTACTTTTCGAGTTTATGCGTTAGATATAATTAAAATCTTCCCATTTTATAATATTAGTGTACGACATTTTTAAGATTTACTCTACACTAGCTTTTGCAAGCGACTCCGTCCGCGCGGATTTAAATAAAGAAGAGTAGCCTATGTGTTCCTCCAGATTATCCTCTACATCTATGCCAAATTTCATCGAGATCCTTTAAGCAGTTTAGGCTACAAACTCTAACAAACATCGATCCATCTAAAATTTCGCATTTATAATATTGGTAAGATGTATTTTTATTCTTTAACCCGTCTTTAAAGAAAGAGCTTTAAAGAGCTTTGTACTGTCTAGACTTTCACAAAGCCACAGGGATTTGACTGTACTTTATCATTGTAATTTTTGACACATGAATACATAGAGAATATGTTTACTAGTAGCATATTTTGACAACCTTTTTATAACAAAGTTTTATTAAATTCCAGCAGTTTATAAACTGACAGGTTTCTGAAGTTACCACTTATTTTGTACACCTAGCGATTCATTAGTGTTAAGTTGAACTAAGTTTCAACGGAGTTTAAAGTTACGAAGTGCGGAGACGCTTTTCATGAATCTATCGAACCAAATACACGCATCGTTAAACGTAGCCGGGAATCTGGCCATTATTGGTCGTTTATGGCCTTACATTATAAACAACACATGAAATGCCAATAGTCGCACTTTAATTGCTCACTAAAGGCGAGTATTTAAACTTTTTTTTAATTAAATTTTATATTTCGACCACGTGATTGGATGTCCGTACCCTTAACCATTAAACTGTTGGCGATTTCCCATAATAAATCTACACTAAAGAAACTATGACTCTGGGTGTTGTACATATTTGCTATATATCCTTTTCTTGTAAGGCTACCCCTTATTACATTAAATTGGACAGCTTATAGCATACCTGGAGCAAATTGCTTCATCCCAGACTAATTATACGGTTATCGTCGACATGGGTCATCTTGTAGGTATGTCGTTCAAACATACACTAGCGTCCAGAAGTTAAAAATGACACACAAACAATTCATATAATAACATTGTCCGTAAATCAGTTTGTCACCAAGTTTGTGGCCACAAAAAACATTTCTATGATCATACGTGACATAAATATACGATTTTACCCTTTGTGAATTTTATAACAATTTCACTCACGTACCAACCACATTATATAATCATATTTGAATGATCTTTTGTTACCCAACTGGGTACTGGCAGTTATAATGAAACAGACCCTTTAAAGATTACTCTTGTGTCGGCTAAAATGATTATTAAAAAAAGTAGCTGTACCTTTTTATAGTAAAAGATTGCAAACAACTAAATTCACCAAAATAGCAAAGCGACTGCGGCCTATAGAAAGGCGACGGAAGAGGAACACACAGAAAGATATTTCCCCTCTCTATGCGTCCCCTCCTCTGCCAAATCCTCCTTTATACAAGACTAACTGTTGCTCGCGACTTCGCCCGCGAGAAAATATAGCCTATGTTACTCACGGATAAATTACCTTTCTAACGGTGAATGAATTTTTCAAATCGGCCCAGTAGTTTTTGAGTTATTTCAATACATACAAAAATACAAATCTTTCCTCTTTATAATATCAGTATAGAAGAGTGCAAACAACTAAATTCACCAAAATAGCAAAGCGACTGCGGCCTATAGAAAGGCAACTGAAGAGGGAACACACAGCAATATATTTCCCCTTTCTATGCGTCCCCTCCTCTGCCAAATCCTCCTTTATACAAGAAAAGGGAAGGGGTACAAAATTAGGCCTGCACGCACACTCATCGGATGAACAACAGAGTGACTTCCATTTCACTTGTCTTGTGTGGTCGTGGTATTTCATCGGTCGAGACGATATATAGCTATTTATGGCTCTACTCTAGTCAATTTTTGTAAAAGGAAGCAGTCCTTAGTGTTGAAGTTACTCATAAACGAGGTTTAGGCTAAGCGCCATCTCTCGGCCACCTCAAACCCGGTGAATCTGTAAATGTCTTTTCAAGGCAAATAGTGGCCATTCAGTATAAAAAAAAAGTTGAATTATCTTACTTAATCAACACTAATCCTAGTTATTCTGAGTGGTAGGTTTTTTTATTACTTATCCATTTTGCAATAAACATGAACATTAATTTCTTACTCATTACTTTTGCTTTATGTACGAGGTTCTGGAGCAATATCTAATGAAGCAGCGATAATGGAACGCCATAAATACCTTTCCAACTCTCGCTTTTATGACCATACGATATTAAATATTAATAACAGCAATCTTTTAATGTATGTAGTAAATATATTAATTACTTAAATCTTTTTAGGAAGACAGCAAATTACTGATCTATAGTAATATTATAAAGAGGAAAGATTTTTATTTTTATATGTATTGGAATGACTCAAAAACTACTGGGCCGATTTCAAAAATTCTTACACCAATAAAAAGCTACGTTATCAGTGAGTAATATAGGCTATATTTTTTATTTAATCGCGGATGAAGTCGCGAGCAACAGCTAATTTTATATATAATAAAAAGGTAAAAAATAGAATTATAACCTACATACTAATATTTTCACCATATTTCCTTTGTTAAAATAATTCGTAAAATTTAAGAGGGTTACCTTTCCTGGAATAATTGAGTTTCTGTGACCGTAATAATTATTTTACACATAACGTATATAAAAATAATACAAAGAGTGCTTTAGAACTGGTTGGTAAGAAATAATTATATTTTTTTTAAAAGCAATTCTGCTCATCAGTGACTGACTAATAAAATAAAAAACTGTTAAATAAAATGAAATATACAAAAATAAAAAGTGTTGTACAGTCAGCTTCATTAATATTACACAGTGTACATTTACAAAAGTTTAGACACGTGTGTATCTGGATATATCCGTTTATTTGGGTCCGAACATATATAAAATATTAACGAATACATAATTACATTTTTGAAACTGAAGCTCTATGTAAGTTCCTAAAGTCTGTAACTGTTTGTAGAATTCAATTCCGAAGGTAGATCATACACACGGTAACGATCTTCCATCGTGGACGTGCGTATGTCGGAGATAATGAAATAACAATCGCGTAACATTAGAAACACTATCCTTAGTTGACCACCATCTTAATTGATAACTTCACAACACACTCTAATCCAATTGCAAACATTTACAGAGATTAACCAATTGATTTTATAATAACAAAACGCATCATTCTACCATTCAATGACAACTGTCATCTGTCATTCGATCGCCGCTTGACATCTATCACGATGCATATTCAGCCAGTACTCAAAATTATTAGTTGCCAGTTACTTTAATAGTTCAAAAATTAACAATAATTGCGCCCCGTATACATATTTACAGCTGACTGTACCAAAATTACTTAACATAGTGCTAAAAATGATCAAAAGTCATGATTGAATCGAAACAATGTAAATTATGTCATGTCCTATTGTCCGTGAAGTGCGTTATTATCATGTCATGTAGAGATAATCCACTTTGATAACATGCATTCGACCGTGATCTTCATTATCGGTTACAAGTGTTCTTGTGTCTGTTTTGTTTGGAATTTCATTCTTAAAGTTTTAACCTTGATTTGAGATTTGAACATGACTTCGATAAAAATATAATAAAAGTAACATTTGCTTAACTGGCAAGGCACGACGAACAAATCTTACTATAAATGCAAAAGATTGGATGAATGGACGTTTGTTAGAGTTTGTAGCCTAAAGTGCTGAACGGATCTCGATTAAATTTGGCATAGATGTAGAGTATAACCTGAAAGAACACAAAAGCTATTTGTTTTTTTTTTTTTAATTCAACTCGTAGAAAGCTAGTAGTCAATAAAAAGCACGGTCTGTACTTGTACGACACTCCGGGGAAGAACATGATTCGAATAAGACGTCACTTTTCAATATCCCAAGTATTGTAGTCAAAGACATTTAAGAAATATATAGACTGGGCATAGTGAACAAAAGTTTCACCGGTACTTTCTCTCAAAGGTACTATATCAGTTCTCGTCATGTCCTTGTGTTGACATGTGATAAATCATTTTACAAAATTATAATAAGCTCCATCTTTTGTTATAAAATAAACTAAACATCTAAATATTATTTAATGACACTGTTGGCAAGTAATTTAAATATAATTTATTATATGGACATGTGGTTTTGAGGATGTTTCAAGTGACGTATCAACTATACCTACTCTATATTTTTGAATCTCTTTGATTATAGTGTAGATTTAATAATTTAGAAATGACATATCGTTAACCAATTAAATAAAATTAATTAAAACAACGTATTAATTATTTATTTTTATTTTCAAATATGAACATACCGTATTCTACGTTCTATTGCCTTCGACAAGATGTCGTGATATAAGTGATGACAACATCAGGTGGCACCGTGGTCAAGTACTAGTTTATTCAACTAGTAATTACTTTCAACTTAACATCAGGTGTGATTGTGGTCAACATTTTAATCAGCGTAAAAAATATTATCTTTTATCAAAATGTCGACACATAAACAAAGACTCTGTTCGTGTTTTAGAAACTTTTATAATCAACTGAACTCTACGTTACACGCATTCTAAACGAATATCGAACCATAAGCCATCGATAAAAAGTTTCAAAATGGGAAAAGTTTATTTTTTTGACGTACTGAAATTGTTGCCAAATGATCTAACACCTTATTGTAAAGCGTTAGGGTGTAGTTTCATTAGTCGTTAGCGTCCACATGCAACATTTTAATTGTTATTATAAAGGAATTAAAAAAAAGACTGTCGCAATCAATTAATCGTTCATTTCAAATGACATAACACTTGTATACGAACATAATTGTTTTCTCTTTTGTTCGGAAGAGAATGATAAGGAAGGCGATATTGTCGTAATGCGATGCGACATAGTCGAGTTACGAATCCCGACAGTGGACAAACAGTATAACAATTAATATATCTAGTCTATGTTTATGACAGGTAATCAATTATGCTATACATTTGGTTAAGTGTCCAATTTGATCGAGCTTACGTCATTTGTTTTTGGGAACTGACTGTTGAACAAAATCTCATGAGACCATTAACACTTGTGTAAACATTTTGAATATTTTAAATGAAATAAAGGACGTTTTAAATCTTCCTAAGATGTAGTATTTTTAACATTTTTTTAATTTTTTATTATTCAATAAGGTGGCAAACGAGCAAGCGGCCCGCCGAAATAGCGAAGCGACCGCTACCCATAGACATCTGCAAATGCAGTTGCGTTGCCTACCCTAAATCGACGCAGGAGGAGACGCACATAAAGAGGATATTTCCCCTTCCTATGCATCTCCTCCACCGTCAAATCCACTTTTCTATCCAATCCATTCCTTATGAGAAAAAGATGGAACGGGAAAGGGGCTAAAATTGGGCCCCGGGCACCACACTCATCAGACTAAACGCGGATTTGCTTCCTCTTCACGCCTGTCTTCTGTGTGGTCGTGGTATTGCACCGGGCGAGCCGACCCATTCGTGCTTAGATATTAAAGCGGACTCTACCACTGTAAAAAAAATAACACCTGTCACTTTCGAAAAACAATTGAAAATTGTATTTAATGTCTAAGGCTGCGGGCATAGCCCGCTCGTCGTAAGTTTCATACACGTGGCCTTAGAAATTAGATAATTACACATTTAATTACGTTTAATTTATACTTTTAATTGCGCAGTTTGAAGTTCTTTAAACATTTGGTTGTATTTGGTAACAGAAATAGTTCATAATAATGCTACCAAATAGGTCGATCAAAATCAAAAACTGGCCACATACAAGAGATAAGTAATTCGAAAAATAAAGTCCAAATAATGATAGGCTTAGATAACAAAACTGGCTAGAAATTTTTACTTGTAATAATACAGTTTTGGGTACTCATTAACGAATGTTTAATTAATTTTATTTACCCTTTTCTCTTTGAAATTAATTCGTACATCCATTCTCTAATTAATGGACGAAGGTTTTCTTAACGTTGTTTTCTAAAGAAGTATTTTTAGACTTTCTCTGAATTTCTTGTTGAAGGTTAATTACATGAGAAAAACTAACCCTTTCATCTGTTAAAAATAACAAAAAAGTAAAAGCATTTACTTACTATTTTATTGATAACTGTTGCTCGCGACTTCGCCCGAATGTAATTAAAAAATAGAGCCTATGTTACTCACGGATAAATTACCTTTCTAACGGTGAAAGAATTTTTAAAATCGGCCCAGTAGTTTTTATGTTATTTCAATACATACAAAAATACAAATCTTTCCTCTTTATAATATTAGTATAGAAGTATAGAGAACATCTTTAAAATTACGTACAATAATTTTATATTCTCAAATAATATAATAACACAAAGTAAATATTTTTAATTAATTACGCAGCTCACAAAATCTAAATTTCTTTTTTATTTAATCAACAAATTACCTTAATTAATCATACTAAATATGAAAGATTGGATCGATGGATGGATATTTGTTACTTTATCTCCAAAGCGGCTCAACGAATCTCGATGAAATTAAGCACAGATGTATAACATAGTCTGGAAAGTGCAAAGTTACTTACAAAGTTTTATTCAATCCCGCATTGACGGAGTCGCTGGCAAAAGCTAGTAGAATACATATCTTGATAGTCCTTGAATTAACTCGTGGTCGCAAATTGGTCGTTCTCCCATAATTCATAACTAAAGAATTTATTTTATTAAAAATAATGTACTTTTTTCGACATTAGCTTTAACTGCGTTAAATTTGACGTTCATTACTTCGAGCAATTACTTTAAAAAGGGGGTAATATTACGATTCAAGATTTTACGTAGCTTAAACACATGTTCAGTTCTAACTGAACAATTAAAACTGAAGGTGTGCAGCGGGCTTTAGTATTGTCGCGACGTCATCTATTGATGAGTAGCAAAATCCATATCCGAAGAATAATCGAGTTGTTTCTAGAATGTTCGATCGCAGCGAGTAGCGAAAATGACGTTCGCGAAAAGATGTCTAGAATATTCGAAACTGCACCGAGAATGTTCTATTATGAAATTTATGTAATTCGGACTATCGAGAAAATTCTGGAATAAAATGACAAATGAATAACGAAAAGAAGATCGAAATTCGGGGTATATAAGGGGAGTCAGACTTGACTCGTGGTAGTTTTACGGTGGAAACTGAACTGTGAAGAACAAGTCCTGAGCGAATTGCGAAGAAGATTAAGTGACCGCGGAGTGATAGTGCAAGTGTTATAGTGAAGTTAAAGTGTCAGTAAAGTACTCAGTGTTAGTGACTGTATTTTGTGCGTCGTTAAGTGTTAAGGGAGGATTGTGAGTGCCGTGAATCCCTGTTACTGTAAATCGCGAATAAATTAACGCAAGAATTTCCAAGGTGTTTTAACTCTATCCCCCACGCTCGTAACAGTATTATGTAAGCTACATAATATCTGTCCAATACATTAACTATAACATGCATTAAGATTGTCTAATCCCGTAAATTGATATTATACAATGGATGTAACATTCGGTACATTATCAGTTACACTTGATAACATATCAGTGAAACATAAACGAATTTTATTTCTGGCACGTCGCCATAAACGTACTTATCAGAAATTCAAGCGGATTTCCATGCAGTTTCCTGTTTATATGAAGTTTTTATCTTTATAGCTTTGTTGGAAAGTCGTTTAGATTAAGTTGTAAAAGATTCTTCTCAAATACTATTCATGAACTAAGAAATACGTCTAATATTAAAATTATTAATGTTATTTTGATGTTCAAATATGGTCAGAACCATATTTAAATGAGAAATTATATTTACACTTATCACTGGATGAAAACATTTATTGTTTACTAGCTTTCGCCCGCGGCTGCGTCCGCGTGAAATTTAAACAAAAAACAAAGTGCCTATGTGTTCTTCGAGACTATCCCTACATCTATACCAAATTTTATTGAAATCCGTTCAGCCGTTTAGGCTACAAACTCTAACAAACATCCATCTAAACTTTCGCATTTATATTAGTATGAAGTATGATGGAAAGTTTGTATTCAAATTGATAATAGGAATTGATTTCAATAAGTGATTGCAGCCTTATTAAGGTAAAATTATCATATTTGTTTTGTTATTTTTATTTCCATTGAATTTGACTATACTTACTAGCTTTTCCGCTTCGTTTTTGTACAATTAAAAAATCTGAGTTTAGTTTTATGTGTTTTCGCAATGTTTCTTTCATATTTTATTCAAATCATTTTAGATTCAAGTTCTGAAGTCATGTGATATTAAATTAGCATTAATAAAAAGTAAGGTTATAGTTCGTAGCCTCATAACATACTATTAGGTTAAATCAATGTTTTAATTAACCAACCTTTTTCCCACGTTAACCAACTGTTTTCTAATCTATCGGTTTAATTCCGATCAAAAAGAGAACACAATCAATTCAAGGTATTGTAGTTTTTTTTTATTTAAACCAGATACGTTAGGAAAGAAGAAAGTATGGATGGATTGTGTGAAAGAGGATATGCTTAAGAAGGGAGTGGATTCAGATATGACGGCTGATAGATATGTATGGAAGAGTAGCACATACTGTGCCAACCTTCCGTAAGGGATAAGGGCAAGTGGATGATGATGAGATATGTTAGGAACTATCAAAATGTAGAGAAAAATACTCTCTCAATCGTTATCAAGTTTTATTAGCGTTTTCCGTCTTTCCGAATGAATTTCCTTGTGGATTTACGATATCTTGTCAGATAAAATGTTCACTAAGAATATTTCTTCAATAATTTCAATCAAGCTCTTGATGTTGGCAAAGAATTCGGTATCTGTTTATATTCGGTCGCCATCTGGTGTTTGGTAACGTAACAGGGAAAAAAGGCGAAATTTAAATTAAAAAAGATTCTTAAACTCCACATGGAGATTTTATTCAAATTTGTAAAAATAAAACACTATATAAGAAATGGAGAAACTTTTATTTTTATAAACCAAACGAAAAAAACTATATAAAAATGTTTTCATCGAGTTTCTAAACCTTGATCAACTGACATTACATGTTTTTGTACAAGTATTTGGCAGTGAAAACTCGCAATTAGAGTATAAGTATAAGTAAAATTATTTTACAACCATTTTAGTATATAACTCGGTATTTTAAGAAAAGGTAAAATAAAGTTCTCCAGCGTTTTCGCCACGCAGTTACAGCGTAGATTTTAAAATGTTAAATGGCTCGCTTGCAGCTAAAAATATAAACTCTACTGGGGAAAAATGTTAGTTGTAGTTATACATACTAAAATGTGTAGTATTTTTACTAGTTAATTTTATATTACGTAGAAACGAGGTTAGAATAAATTAGATAACCTGCAACACATTATTAAAAATCTTGCCTATATACTAGTATTATGTTTTAAAGATTTGTATGTTTGTATGTAAGGGATAAACTTAAAATCTACTGTTCCTATTTCAAAAATTCTTTCACCATTAGAAAGCTACATTATCACTAATTAAAAGGCTATATCTATTATGTTGCTCGCAACTTCGGCCTCGTGAAATTAAAAAATATAGCCTATGTTACTCACATATAAATTACCTTTTTAACGGTGAAAGAATTTTTAAAATCGACCCAGTAGTTTTTGAGTTATTTCAATGCATACAAAAATACAAATCATTCCTCTTTATAATATTAGTATAGACTACTTTTTTTTTACCGTGCGGCCGAAGTTGAGAGTAAAAGCTAGTTTAAAATAAACTTCTTCAAATGTCTGTGTAGCATAAAACTGATAATAAAAATGATGAAGGATGATTTTTTAAATGTACTCTAACTTCCTTTAAAGTTTAGAATATAATAAAGTTCAAATACAATAGGGTTAAAATTTACTACAGAATTTCGTTTTATTTTTCGCGTAGTGCTTGCATGTTGGGCAATATAGTAAATTAAATGCACGAGCTCTTAAATACATCTGCATACAAAAGTCGAGCACGAGTTAATGATTCGTTAACATAAAATAATTCTGACTCAAATTGTTTTTTTTTTCCGACTCTTATGTTTGATTTTTCTTTTTGATAAAATGTTATTAGTGGCCAGCAAATGTACAGTTGATTTGAAATTCAAAATGTCTGTTTTATTTTTAACTATGGCTCAGTTCCATGATATAAAATATACTTTTTATTTCATGTTATAAATATATGAAAA
>LD688956.1:3905891-3920312 GCA_003118335.3 Papilio memnon
AACAAAAAAACATTACCAAAACTCTGCTTTTATTTGTACTGTCTTTCCGAGTTTTCTCATTTGAAAAAAAATCTCGAATTCGACGTTCATTTCGTTGTTGACTTTTTATTCCATTCGAAAGCGGAAGCAGAAAAATTTACAAAGCTATTTTTTCGTTTATTACTATTACAGTACTTTTGTCTTGCTATTTAATAAAATAACTTCATTAAAGGTAGAGAAATCTATTATTTTTAAAGGCATTAAAACTATATGAACATAATACAATATGCAAAAAACACTTCTAGATAGTAACAATTGGAACGACGCTAGTAAAGAACTGGAATATGTGGTATACAGTGCTAGATCAGTTATCTATACTAATATGATGTCAGCAATTACAGCATATTTTTGAATAATTCTTTTTTTAATAAAAAAACCCTACATTTACGTCACGCTTTAGGCTATATATTTTCACGCTATTAAACTTAGGGGATAAATATCTTAGATAAAAACCCTAATGTGGGAAAGAGACCATAAGTTACTGCCAACATCAAGGAAGCAAGATTGCCATGGTTTGTCATCATGTCATGTCATTTTGCAATTGATAATTTGACAAATGTAAACAATAAAATTAGATATTATCATTCGGATGAAGCCGCACAGGAACAGCTAGTAAGCTATAAAAATGTATCATGAAAGTGTAAACAATTTAATTACTCAATTTTTCAATCAGTATTTCAAATATGTGAATCAAATTGTCGTATAATTGAAAATCAAACCAATCAAAATTGAGCATTGTCTTGTCTTCGTAGAAAATCAATTATGATATGGTTAAGAATCTCCTTGTTATCCAAACCATCCACTTAGTATGTATTGATGAGTAAAAGTAAGACTAGCTGCGTTGGATATATTAATGATGATGAAGAGATATAAAAATAATTTCCTAGTTTGCTTATTACGTAAGTATTTATAAAATCATTCTAAAACATGAAAACATAAAAAAATAAGTAAGTGGACATTACAAGAATATCAAATTCTTTTTCTGGACAATTCTCAAATTCTATTTTCAATTTTAAACTTCGAATTGAATTATAAAGCATTCGCACTTAAAAAAAAACTGTTCAGTTTAACTGCTATTTAAAAATCTGTGACAATTTTCTGAACATTTCAGTTCTACTCGATCTTCCATTCATTGTAAGAACAGAAACAACGGAACCTATGGTGGAGTTTTGGACAATACCAGCGCAATTAGAGACATTCCCTATAGAAACTTCAGTATCTCATTGTGCTACAGAATTAATGGAGTGCTACACTATGACGATTTTGTAAGAGAATTTCATTACGAGTTATAAAAATGTTCATTATTTTTACAAATCCGGGTATATAGAGCCTGAAAAGATAATTCAAAGTACATCAACAATAAGAAAGCAGGCCCAATATCTTAAAATAATGTACATAAACGCTCTCAAGACAAGCAGAGTTGCATTAACGTAGACTTTTTTTACCGTTATATCATATACTGACTTCAATCTACAGGTTGCCCGCGGCTTCATCAGCTCAGAACATAAATAGCCTATAATATACCTCCGTGTAACTACCTTCCATTCAAAGTCACATCAAAATAGGTGCAGCCGTTCCATAGATTACCCGGAATAAACGCGGCCTTCCAGACAGACAGATAGACAAGAAAACAGATAAACAGTTTCAAAACTACTAAGTGGAGATATCATAAACAATGCCAGTTTAGCCTTCATACTTTTACGATAACTTTTTCCATTTTTTACAGTAAAATACCCATATGTGCTGTCAATGAAAAAACTTTAAAGGGCTCTAGTGCAGCAAAGAAGGCCTTCCCAACATTCTGTGATATGCACTATAGGAACTGTAAAAGTAATGTAGGTAAGACGAAAATATACCTGCAGGTATTAAATTTTATAATATTATAGATTGGGTTTAACTACATACAGCGGGTGGAACAAATCGCACAGAACGATACATATCCCACATCATTTTACTTCCTGCAGATATATTGGTAAGGTAGCAAACGAGAAAGCGACCACCTGAACTCTCAAATGCTGCCCATAGACATCCGCAATTTAAATAAATTTACTATTGTAGGTAACACTTAACATAGGTTTTTTTAACAAATATGTACATAATGTGTGTTTTGTTTTATCCTAAGCTAGTTGTTGGCGAGCCCTGTGACACATAGGCCTCTTCCAGCTCTTTCCATTCTTGACTAATGTGGTTTACTTGCCCAAAATATCCCTCCAGTGTTTTTTATGTCGTTTGCCCATCGTTTAAATTGCCTGCCTCTTTTTTGTTTGCCGTCACGTGGTTGCCATCCCGTTAATTTTGTCCACCTTATTTGTGCAATTATAGACATGTTCCCTTTAATCGACGGAGGGGATTTGTTTCATCTGAAATTACTAACTACCACAGAACTTAAATGTCACTATAAATGACGCTTCACTTTTAAAAGAACCAAAGTTTCTTCTTCCAGAAAACATTATAGCTAATAAACTATTTAACTACGTCGTAGTCTTTGACTCCAAAAGATAAAAATAAAAATGGGACCCCACCTGCCAGCACTATTCGGATAAAAAAATAATTTTCAAAATCGGTCCACCAGGGCCGGAGCTATAGCGTAACACAAATAAAAAAAACATACAGACGAATTGAGTACCTCCTCCTTTTGGGAAGTTGGTCAAAAAGTAAAGAATAAAATGATACGTAGTTTGTTTTACTTATTTTAACAAGATTTTTATTCGTTACAGAGTCGTGGCATTATTTGAAGGACGATGACGGTACGGGAAAGTGTTAACAATGTTTAAATAATTGTAATATATTGTCTCGGTATCGAAGTACAGTTCTATTTTCTTCATATCAATTTACTTAATCTATACTAATATAATAAAGCGTAAACACACACTACTTTGTGGCGTAGGATGTCAGCAAGCACAGCATATTTTTGAATAATTCTTTCATTAATAAAAAGCCATACACTTACGACACGCTTTAGGCTATATATTTTCACGCTATTAAATTAGGGTGTAAATAAATTGGATAAAAATCCTAATGTGGCAAAAGGGACCATACGCTGCCAACATCAAGGAAGCAAGACTGCTATGGTTTGTCATTATGTCATGTCATTTTGACATTTGCAATTGATAATTTGACAAATGTAAACAATAAAATTAGATATTTTCATGCGGATGAAGCCGCACAGGAACAGCTAGTTTACTAATACAATAATACTAATTTCATATTTTAAAATATATTTACAACAAATTCTTTTCTTTTCTAACACCTAGTTTCTTTAATCAAACTCCATTCTGAAAAAAAATTACAAGACTGGTTTTAATTTTAGCCCTTTCCCCTTCCAATTTTTCTTATAATTAAAGGATGGGAGTGTAAAATGGATTTGACGGTAGAGGAAACGCATAGGAAGAGGAAATACCCTCTTTATGTGCGTCTCCTCCTCCGTCGATTAAAGGTAGGCAACGCATCTGCAATTGCGGATGTCTATGGGCAGCAGCCACTTCGCTTTTTCGACGAATTAATGTGGCCGTTCGCTCGTTGCCACCTTATTATAAAAAAATCATAATAACATATACTTTGTTCTTTAGAATCTTCGATAGAAAACCACAACTTACTTCTCCAGCTATTACAGTTCTCGTATTCCAATGCACAATAATTGGTGAAAGTTTTCAGTTCACCGTCGTAATGTCGGGCGCAAACTAATTTCTTCCTACAAAGTATCCTTGTTTATTAGACGTTTGAATAAATTATCTCAATGGTTACTCGTTTATGGAACTTAAATTTTCGTGTTTGTCGAAATTTTTAAATGAAATGTCTGATGACATGACAGGTTAGCAGGAGCTTAACAAAATTCGGATAATATCATTTTTTATTACTCTTTAACTCTATAGCGATTGTGGGCCGGCTGCCTACCCCTCCTTCTAGAAAATCGATTAAATTAAAAAAGACCTAGCTTAGATCGCCTAGCGACACCCACTCTACTACTCAACGGGACCTTTTACCTTATTGCTTGTTACTGTATATAATTCATTTTTTGTATGTTTATATTGCTTATAGTTTTTTCCCGCAACTTCATCTGCGTAGAATTAAAAGAAAACTTATGTGTTCTCCAGACTATGTTCTACATCTCAACCATACATCTTCGAGATCCGTTAAGCCATTTTGTATGTAGAAACATCCATTCGTCATCAAAATCTTCTCTTTCTCATCCTACTTCCGTAGGGACGCACCAGATTTTCGTCCTCTAGGTTAATCTATCTTCCGTCATCTCTGTCATCGCTCCCTTCTTGATCATATCACCTTTCACGCAATCCCATCTCTTTCTAGGTCTACCTCTACCGGTGTACTACCAATATTAGTATGGACGATTTATCAATATACTTACTTATAATTACTTGGGCAGTCAGAAAGAAAAACCGTACAACCTTTATCAATGAGGTCTGATTTTTTGAATATTGATTTCTTAGGATAGAATCGTACTTTCCACGGCGCAGTATGCCGTTCGTTGACATATTCTGATAATGTACCAGCCATTACTGAAAATATAACCATAAAGCCTTATTCTTAAGTTTCAGGTTTTATTAGTTAAGTGACGTCGAAGAAAACAGTTTAAGCTTTAAGACTTCTAAGTTATATATTAAAACATTCTATATATTAATTCTGCCAACAACTTCGTCCGCAAGGAATTAAAAAAAAAAAGTAAACTGCCTCTGTGTTCTTTCAGACTTTGTTTAATATCTGTGTCAAATTTCATCGATATACGTTAAGTCGTCCGGAAGATTACGTAACAAACGTCCATCCACCCTAATAAACTTTCGGATTTATAATACACTGTCTTTAACCCGCGACTCCGTCCGCGTGGAAATAATAAAACAAAAGTAAGTAGCCTATGTGTTCTACCAGACTATGACAAATTTCATCCAGATCCGTTCAGCCGTTTAGGCGCAAACTCTAACAAACAGCCATCCATCTAAACTTTCAGATTTATCTATCTATTCTAATATAATAAAGCGTAAACACACACTTCTTTGTTGCCTACGATGTCAGTAATTACAGCATATTTTTGAATAATTATTTCTTTAATAAAAAGCCCTACACTTACGTCACGCTTTAGGCTATATATTTTCACGTTATTAAACTTAGAGGGTAAATATTTTGGATAAAAACCCTAATGTGGGAAAGAGACCATAAGTTGCTGCCAACATCAAGGAAGCAAGATTGCCATAGTTTGTCATCATGTCATGTCATTTTGACATTTGCAATTGATAATTTGACAAATGTATGTAAACAATAAAATAAAGTTTTTTATAATTTCACGCGGATGAAGCCGCAAGGGAACTAGTAATATTATAAAGTAAGATTAGTATGAGTATAATTATTGTATTACACCTTAAATTCCAAGAACCTTTATACTGTCCCTTGTATTTGTATACATACATATTTATATATGAAAGAATACTCAATACTTACACAAAAAAATAAAAAATACCATAAAATATTCTCTAAGCCGCATGGAAGATAATGAAGGTAAAACATAAATAACAAAGTTATTGAATTAAAAAGCTATAAAGTCAAACGTTACTCGGCTGGGATAAACTGCCGTGTGTATAATGGCGTTTCTTTATTACTTTACGTACGGGAACATTTAATTGCAAGATAAGGATTTTAATTTTACGTCTTTTTTCCTCCTATTATGAGAAATAATATGTGTTCATATCAATGTACATATCAAAAATTTTTATTGCTTCTTAGCACAATCTTTTTTTTTCAATCTGTAAATGCCTCTTCAAGGCAAACAGTGGCAATTCAGTCACAAAAAAACTTTGCTTGTCTATGCTAATCTATACTAATATTATAAAGAGGAAAGATTTGTATTTTTGTATGTATTTAAATAACTCAAAAACTACTGGGCCGATTTTAACCGTTCTTTCACCGTTAGAAAGGTTATTTATCTGTGAGTAAAATAGGCTAATAAAATATTTTTTTTCACGCTGGCGAAGTCGCGAGCAACAGCTAGTAAAATAATAAAAATAACTTATTCAACATATAAAAGAACCCTTTCATAGTTTTTTTTTAAAATAATGAAGTAGAATAGTATTATAACTGTTGTATAATAATGACAAAAGCCAAAACAATTTTCGAGTATCATCATCAACGTGCCCTTATCCCTAGGGAGGGTCGGCACAGTATGTGCTCTTCCATACATTTCTATCAGCCAATATATCTGAATCCACTCCCTTCTTAAGCATATCCTCTTTCACACGATCCATACTTTCTTCGGTCTTCCTCTACCTTTGTAGCCATCCACATTCATTCTTAACTCTTTCTGGTTTATATCCCCATCGTCTCGTCGCATAACATGTCCAAACATAACAAAACAATTTACGAGTGTCAGAAAATATAAACTAAGAAGTTAAAACTAGACAATGTTCTTTAAAAATGTATGAACCATAAGTTCTTACAACGGCCACAAAACTATTGTTAAATTAACTTTTTGAAATAAAACGTCAAAGAACATTTTCCTCTATCAATAAACGAAAAGGTCGAACTTCCCCTGAGACGTCACTTTAATAAACTTCACTATAAAACATTTATTTACAAAGACTTTGAGATGATTTAAGAAATAACAATTGTAGTAAAAGGCAAAAAAATACGTAACATGAAGAATTTTTATTTATCGTGTAAGATTACACATTTGCTATTATTTTCTATCAGGCTTTAGACACAACTAATAAAATCGCTGTGTACTTTCATTATTTTGTAGATAGATTTGTATGATTTACTTACTAATAACATGTAATTCTGACATTAAATTTTAATTACGTGTAATAATTCCCTATAGTACAATGTTAATGCATCGATCCCGAGAAGTATATCGCGCAATCGTACTTTGTCATGCTGTGAGAAGATCCTCACAGCATGACAAAGTTCCTTAAGAATTCTACATAAGTACGAAATGTTTCACTTCCTTTATACTCTCATAAACCAGACTACGTCGGTAATTTGACACTGCAGTTAGGGGCAGACTCAAAGGTGTCAGATGTCAGACAAGGTGGACAGATTTGCTGAAAGACATGGACGAGTGCCAAGTTTCAGATCAGAATCTCAAGAAATGATATCCTACGTTCATTCAAAACTTTGAAATTCAAACTTATCTTTGTGTGCATAGAATAGCGATAAAAAACATATTACATTTACTATCAACATTATACGAGAACAATACAAATAAAATTCCATAGAGACAATAGTTACATTAGCTCAGGGAGTCTCTGGGGTAATTATTTTCTAACAAGACGTCAACTTTCATAACTAGAAAGAAATATGTTTCTATTTTTTTTTTCTTTTTAGCCTTTCCTGTTTTTTTAAATAATTTGTAAGGGCATAGATTTTAAACTTTAAGACTAATGTGTATTGTCATCTAAATAATGTTATTTAAAGTCCATTCATGTTAACGTAGTTTTTTAACCAATTGTTATTTAAACAAAACAAGATGCAGATTACAGAATGGAATTTATCACTATAATATTACTACAGGCGCCTGCCCAAATTAAAGTATATTTACATTTAAATTGACTTCAATTTAGACCCCTTATGTGATTATGGTCACAATGAACTTTAAAAATATAACACAAAACAATATATCTATACATACTCGTATAATAAAATTGAAGTGTCTGTTTGTAATAGCGAAGGAAAAATCCAGATTTTTTTTTATGATTGTTAAAATCAGCGCTTGACCACGATCACACCCATAATTAAGTGGTAACGTGGTCGAAGGATGGTACGCGCTAATTTAATAAGTAACCATTCACCCTTCAATTTATATTTAATTTTAGATTTCGGGAAGATGATGTATTTGCGTTGCTGATAACGAAAATCGCATTTTTTTTTTATCTGTCTGTCTGTCCGCTAGCCGCGTTTGTTCCGGGTAATCTCCGAAACGACTTGGCCGTTTTCAACCGGATTTTCACTAGAGGGTAGCTGATATAGACGGGCCTATTATAGGCTACTTTTTTAAAATTCCGCGCTGTCAATATTGCGACCGTACCGCTATCTCTGGAACGGGTGGACCGATGCACCGATGGACGATTGTTATAGACAACCATTTTTTTTTAATTCCACGTTAACGAAGTTTGCGGGCGACAGCATGTATGTGCGATAAATTTATACAAGTTAAGAGGAAAATATAAAACTATGCTGTTTGTAAAAATGCGGGTTATTAGGAATACGAGTTTCAGGAATATAATTAGTCTATAACTAGTTTTGCGGGGATTCACTTATAACTAGGGTTGGGAATCACCTAAGTCCTACTTTCTTTTGCACCTGCCTAGTGTGTAACCTATTGAATCGTTGTGTCAACCTTACCGCATGTATATGAAGTTGAAATTTAAATGTAGCTATTTTGTATATCTGGCGTTTAATATATTCAAATAACTGCAATATAAAAGCAAACTTACTTGGGATATATTCATTGAATTCGAAGACCTTTATTGTAAATTATCTAAGTTTAAAACAACTTTGAATACTTTAAAATGAATTTTAACATAATTCTATGTTTCGTTTTCGTTTTATTTACGTCTCTCAGCGGCGTTATTTGTGCTCCAGAACCGAGATGGAATCCATTTAAGAAATTGGTATGTAATTGTTTTTAATTAGAATGAAGGGTGAACCAACATTTATAATACAACTAGTTGTTCCCTGGCGGCTTCGTACGCAGGATATAATAAAAAAATCTTTTATTGTTTACATTGTCAACATTAAAATGTTCAAATATTAACGAAGGTCTTTACTGACAATTTAAGTAACCATGGCATCCTTGATTTTTGCTATTATTGGTATGTTGTTTTTGTTCTTTTCTCGCATAGCAATTTTTTCTAATTTACTCACCCGCTCAGTTTAATCGCGTGAAAATATATAGCCTAAAACGTGTGGTTAGTGTAAGGCTTATTGTTAAAAAAATAATTATTCAAAAATATGTCTTGATTGCTGACATCTTACGTAACAAAGTGTGTGTTTTCTCGCTTATTTTATTAGTGCGAAGTATAGATAAATATAGATACCTCTATTTTGCTAATACCCGAGTAAAATGAAGCATTTTAACTTCCAATTACAATTTTCTGTTCGTATTTCAACAAGAAAGTGTTTAAAATATAATTTATTCATAAATTCATATACCTAAAGCATTTCGTTAATTCCCTTGATGTTTGAACTTTATTTTAGCAAATACAAAAATAATTTCAACGTTGTAATACTTTGTTCTTGATAATTTATGGAAACAAGACGTTTTAATTACATTTATTTAAGCTTAATTATAAAGTTAAAGACATATAAACTTAACTCTTGACTCTTGTTGGCAACGATTTTGAATGCGGACAAATTAATGAGTCTACTTAATTCCCCTTGGTTTTTTCATCTGTGAACATGCACTTGTAAATTTTAATAGAATCCGACAAAATGTTACTGGGAAATTAAAATAATAAAATTTATTTGAGATTTTGCTGACATTAAAATTAAAGGCGCTTATTGATAATTGGAAGTTTGTTTAAAATGGTGTTTAGTTGCATTAACTACATATTTAATTGTACTATCAATGAGGTGTATTTTCAGTGCTTGTTCTTTACAGGAAAAGGTAGGACAAAACATTCGTGATGGCATCATCAAAGCAGGACCAGCAATTGAGGTGATCGGCCAAGCTGCGTCCATTGTCAAGCCAAATCAAGGATAGTAATAATTAATTTGCTATGTAAAGAACAAAATATATAATTTTTTATTAAATTTTATCTATACTTTTCATTGCAAACCTTTTAATAAATGAAATTAAATAAACCAAATGATGATAAAAAAAAAATTAAAACCCACTAATTCCTCAAAAGGATTCCACGGTCTTTTACCGGTGGTTACATAACACCGTAGCCATTGGAATTATAAAAAAGATAAACAAAATCTTTAACTTTTTCATTTTTAAACTCAAGTCTTTCTACAATGTACACTTCTACTAGCTTTCGCCTGCGACTCTGTCCGCGTGGAATTACAATAAAAGTGAGTATCCTATGTGTTCCTCCAGATTATCCTCTAGATTTTTACCAAATTTCATTGAAATCCGTTCAGCCGTTTAGGCCACAAACTCTAACAAACATCCATTTATCCATTTAAACTTTCGCATTTATAATATTAGTAATTAGTAATTAGTACGAAATATGATAGACAAAGGAATTAAATATTCGTAAATCTTTTTTTGTGACTGAATTGCCACTGTTTGCCTTGAAGAGGCATTTACACTTCACCGGGCTTGAGGTGGCCGAGCTCAGATGGCGCTTAGCCTGAACCTCGTTTATGAGTAACTAAGCTCGAAGGCTCCCTCAGGAGTCTCGGCATGGGCCGTTTATATTTACATCTTTACTTATGTATTTATAAGTTTTTTTTTCTAGATGTACTTATATTTTGTAGCTGACGAAATCAAAAAAGAATTCAATAAACTTTATTCGTAGTGGTTATAGTTGTATTTTTCTATTATCTAATTATTATCATTACTTTAATAGGGAAGAACCTAATTTTGTTTTGTTATGCTTATCAGAATATTTTGTAGTCATTAGCTTTTGACCTTACTGACCTTAGATGCGTTTTCGTGTTGGTATTGATATATTTTAGCTATAGATATATTTATTTTAGATATATGTTATGCGACGAGACGATGGGGACGTAAACCAGAAAGTGTTAAGAATGAATGTGGATGGCTACAAAGGAAGAGGAAGACCGAAGAAAGTATGGATGGATTGTGTATAAGAGGATGCTTAAGAAGGGAGTGTATTCAGATATGATGGCTGATAGAAACGTATGGAAGAGTAGCACATACTGTGCCGACCCTCAGTAAGGGATAAGGGCAAGTTGTTGATGATGATGATTGATATATTTTAGATCTACTTGATTTTTTACTTTCGTCATAGTTTTGGAGCCTTTTTACTGAATTAGGCACATTTTCAAAAAATACTACTATCGCACAAACTTTGTCCTATCCTTATTCTGTTCCAGCAGTTTGTGTTAAAGGGCTGAAGTTACACATGCTAAAATATCACGAAACAAATCTTTATAGAATTCATGTTCTTTACGAGAAGTACAATTTGGTCCTGCAGCGCCTTAAATACTAATTTTTTTTTATTTATACAATAAGGTGGCAAAGGAGCAAGCGGCCACCTAAATCCGCCGAAATGGCGAAGCGACCGCTGCCCATAGACATCCGCAATTGCAGATGCCTACCCTAAATCGACGGAGGAGGAGACGCACATAAAGAGGATATTTCCCCTTCCTCTGCGTCTTCTCCACCGTCAAATCCACTTTACCATCCAAACCTTTCCTTATAAGAAAAGGGCGGAACGGGAAAGGGACTAAAATCGGTCCAGACATACCAAAAATTATCCGGAACAAACGCGGAAACGCCTTTCGGATATAAAGACATAAAAAAAATGGTTATACGTTGATAGCAACGCAAGTATGTACGTGATTACCAGATATTACATACAGATACACCAATTTTATTAATCACTAACCCGCGACTTCGTCCACCCAATATTAAGATAAAAAGTAGCTTATAATATGCCCGTCTATGTCAGCTACCCTTCCGTGAAAGTCCGGTCGAAATCGGTCCAGCCATTTCGGAGATTACCCGGAACAGACGCGGCTTGCAGACAGACAGACAGACAATATTTTTTTTAATGGAATTTTCGTTATCAACAACGCAAAAACATCATCTTCCCGAGACCTGGATTTTTCTTTTGATATTACAAACAGACACTCCAATTTTATTATATGTATAGATATAGATAATAAAAAAAAAAATTAATAAATTTGAACACCGATTGTGAGACGTTCGGGGATGTACCGGCTGCGTTGGGTCGGGAGTTTTCTGACCCCACTCTGTTCCCAACTTCGAACACTTTACGCTTCATTAACTTAAACTCAACTTTATTCACACTTATCGCTAATACATATAGAGTTCAAAATTGTATTTATACAGTATTCAAGTGTAAATATAATTTAAGCCAGTTGGAAACTATATAACTGTTAGTTGTAACCTAAACGCGTCATTAGCTACTCAGAACTAAGCTTTAATAAGTTTCTAAGTTAAAAATCTAAGTTACAAAATGAATTTCAACAAGTTATTAAGTTTCGTGTTTGTTTTATTTGCGGCTCTGAGCTGTGTTATTGCCGCTCCGGACCCAAGATGGAATCCTTTTAAGAAATTAGTAAGTAACTTAGAGTAACTTAGCACATGCTACTTAATAGCAAATATTAGTTAAATAAACACATTGTCTGGTTTAAATTATTTTATAAATAACTATTTTTTACTCGCGACTTTGTCCGCGAAAGATTAATACATTAGTAATATATGTAGAGACTAACTTTTGCCCGCGACTCTGTCCGCGTGGAATTAAAAAAAAAGTGAGTAGCTTTTGTGTTCTTACAGACTATCCTCTACATCTATACCAAATTTCATTGAATTTCGTTCAGCCGTTTAGGCTACAAAGTCTAACAAACATCCATCCATCTAAACTTTCGCATTTATAATACCAGTATTAGTATGATAACTCAAACCGTAAACATATTAAGACTAGCTTTTGCTCGCGACTTTGTTCACGTTGAATCAGAAAAAGAATTTTGTAGTAATCAATATAGCCTATGTTACTCACTGATAATGTAACTTCCTAATGTTGAAAGTTTTTTTGAAATTGGCCCCGTAGTTTCAGAGTTATTCAATACATACCAAAATACATAACTCTACTTTTTATAACATTAGTATAAGTACATATAGAAGTACATAGATTACATGTATGAACGGCAGAAGGTAAGGAGTAAAAGGTTAGCATAAAGGCATGTTATGAGGAGGGATGAATCGCATGTAACAAGGAGAACGTTAGTTATGAGTGTACACCGGTAGAGGTAGACCTGGAAAGAGATAGGATTGCGTGAGTGACATGATCAAGAAGGGAGTGACGACAGAGATGACGTATGATAGAGTTATTTGGATGACATTAACCTGTTGCGCCACTACGGGAGTATGATAATGAGGAAGATGATAATGATGATGTATGTACAAGTACGACATCGTGTTTTATTAGGTATCTGTTATTTTTTCACACATATAGAAATGGATAGATCATATATGAGTTATAGCACGGCTAAACTTACGTGAAAACACTCCAGTGTAGGCACCGACCAGTTTCAGACCCGTCGGGGGTCCTTCTTCAGGGTGAGTGGTTACCGGCTTTATTCGCTATCGCGTCGCGACGGTCACGGTTTAGCCGTGTTATAACTTATATAGTATAATGTCTCACGAAAGTTTTAATAAGTTAATTGGATAGATCATGTTTGTACAGATTTTCCAGCAGTGAAAGACCACTGTCCACTTTCTCAATTAATGAATATGAATACTATTCCTTTGTTTCAGGAACGAGTAGGACAGAACATTCGAGATGGCATCATCAAAGCTGGTCCGGCAGTCGCTGTTATTGGCCAAGCGGCTTCTATTGCTAGACCTGGAAAATGAATTTAAACCAATCTTTGTTATACTATGTCAAATATAATTCAACTTTTAATTTAATTTTCGTCCTTTAAAGACTTCTGCAGACTTGTAATTTTTGTAGTCTATGGCGTTCATACTATCCTATTTTAGAAATATCTGATGGCCATTCGATCTTTTATCATCTAATGTTTTAAAAATTGGTTATAAAGTGTGCTTTTTTAAACATTTTTATGGCATTAGTCAATGTAGGTTTGATTGTACTTGAATTAATAATGTGAGAGTTTTGGATATAATTAAAATTAAAAATTGTTGTAGAGTTAAATGAATAAATTTAAGTAAAATTTATAATAACAATTGTTGGCCTAATATTTAAATAAAGCAATGTTATGAATTTTTGTCTTTCCTTTTAATAATTTATTCATCTGAAATCACGACAAAATATGTACTTTACGCAAACTTGGCTCTTTTGCTGTAAAAAATGAACGAGAGTGACAGTGTAAATATTTTGCAGAATAAGGAACTTTAAGGAAATTTATCGTCTTCAGCATATATCCCCTCCGGGGGACACGATCTTATCCTGAATTAGGAGTAATTTTTTTTATATCATAAAGTGGCAAACAAGCCGACCGAGATGGCCACCTGAATCCGCCATAGTGGTGAAGCGACCGCTGTCCATAGACATTCGCAATTGCAGATGCGTTGCCAACCCTTAATCGACAGAGGAGGAGAAGTATATAAAGAGGATATTTCCTTTTCCTATGCGTCTCCTCCACTGCCAAATCTACTTTCCCTTCCTATCCTTTCCTTATAAGAAAAAGGCGGAAAGGTTAAGGGACTATAATTAGGCCTCCGACAGACACATTCATCAGACGAAACGCGGAATT
>LD688956.1:4035011-4066177 GCA_003118335.3 Papilio memnon
ATAAATATTTTAGTACTCTTCGGAATTTTAACCGTGACAAAATTCTTTGAAATCGCATACCTGTTATGATAAGAAAAGATTCTTAAC
Organism: Papilio memnon; assembly: GCA_003118335.3. Classification (NCBI taxonomy): domain Eukaryota; kingdom Metazoa; phylum Arthropoda; class Insecta; order Lepidoptera; family Papilionidae; genus Papilio; species Papilio memnon. The sequence goes on from LD688956.1 coordinate 4,035,099, forward strand.
AATTGTTATGATAAAAGTTGGTTTAAAAAATGATGATTCACTCACTTTTGCTTTTCATAATCTTACTTCTTACTGATATTATAAATGCGAAAGTTTAGATGGATGGATGAATGGATGGATAGATAGATGGATGGATGGATGGATGTTTGTTAGAGTTTGTAGCCTAAACGGCTGAACGGATCTGGATGAAATTTGGAATAGATGTAGAACGTAGTCTGGAATAACACATAGGCTACTTACTTTTGTTTTTTTTAATTCCACGCGGACGGAGTCGCGGGCGAAAGCTAGTAATAGATAAAGTTACGTTCAAATTTTTTTAGTTTCACGAAATGTTGTTTTAATGTTATCACGTTTTTTTAACTATAATTCGCGGAAGGCGGAGGACCGCATTCTGTGGAAGGTATTGGAAGGCCTATGTCTAACAGTGGGCAGATAAAGGCTGATGATGATGATGATGATGAACTATAATTGTCACGAGTAAAAAACAACTTAAACCTTTTTTTTTCTCTCGCTGGGAAAATGCATTTACGCATCCCCCCGTTATCTGGGGGGTATGTGGGACTCGCCGGCCAAGAAGATGGAGAATGGCCGGAATACCCACTAAAACCCAGCGGTGTTCCTCCTTTCCGCCACCAACCAATCTTGTGTACCCTGTGAACACTTTTTTTATTAAAATGACTCAAAACTTACTTAAAAGATAATTAACCAATTTAACTTACCTCGATGACAATCAAAGAAGAATAACTATTAAAAATATCAACTCTTCTAGAACAAAACAAATTAAATTAGGCTAAAAGCACACACAAGCTAGGAAAATATATTTAAAGACCATTTACCACATTAAACGAAACAAAAAGACTAAGGACATATTGTCAATTCAGCCAGTTTGCTAAATTACATCGTATATAAGAAACCTTTTTTTATCAAACCTTGTACCTCTATGGACAGGTAGTGGGGTCAATAACCGAAGGCGCTGTTGTGACGTCACACGACGTATCTTGTACCGCTATGAAGTTAGGGACCGTGTACATGTATAACTGGAAGTAATGATACATTTTTTTAACTTTAAAACTATTCTTAAATGACAGAAAACTGTTAGTAAGCATAGTTCAATCAATCAAAACGATGTAATTAAATAATAAAAAAATTTGGTAGTAAAAGACATCAACGCATTGATATGAACTCAAAAATTGTGACACTACGACTTGAAAAATTCTTACTTTCATCTATACTAATATAATAAAGCGTAAACACACACTTCTTTGTTGCCAAAGATGTCAGCAATTACAGCATATTTTTGGGTAGTTCTCTTTTTAATAAAAAGCCCTACACTTACGTCACGCTTTAGGCTACATATTTTCACGCCATTAAACTTGGGGGTTAATATTTTGGATAAAAACCCTAATGTGGGAAAGAGTAACACTTATGGTAAGTTGCTGCCAACATCAAGAGAGTCTGGTCGAAATTGGCCCAGCCGTTTCGAAGATTGCCCGAAACAAACGCGGCTTGCGGATAGACAGACAGACAAAAAAAATTAATGTGATTTTCGTAACGAACAACGCAAATACATCATCTTCCCGAAATCTGGAATTTTTCTTCTGATATTACAAATACTCCAGTTTTATTATGTGTTTAGGAAATTAAAGTTGTATGTAATGTGTGTACACGCAAAATATGTCAATTGTGATAATGTAAAAGGCCCGTTACAAACCGCTACATAATGTATGTGATTCAGCGGAATATTTTTTTGCTTATTACTTTAATACTAAATTCCAATACAAATACAAATAATTGCACTTATATCACTTAATATCGATTCTTCCGACGTAAACAGTAATCTATACTAATATAATAAAGCGTAAACGCACACTTTGTTGCCTAAAATGTCAGCAATCACAGCATATTTTTGAATAATTCTTTTTTTAATAAACAGCCCTACACTTACGTCACGCTTTAGGCTGTATATTTTCACGCCATTAAACGTAGGAGGAAGATAAATTGGAAAAATCCTTCATGGGGGAATGTGACCATAAACTACAAGCTGCCAACATTAAGGAAGCAAGGTTATTATGGTAACGTTAAATGTCAGAGGCCTTCGTTGTCATTTGTGCATTTGAATTTTGACATTTGTAATTGAGAATTTGACAAAAGTAAACAATAAAATAAAATTTCCATAATTTTACCCAGATGAAGCCGCACGAGAACAGCTAGTTATAGATACTAACTGTTCACATGCGGCTTCAACCGCATCACATTATAAAAAAGTAATTTAATTGTTTAGATTTTGTTTTTGGCTAACAATTACCGTGTGGCAATCTTGCTTCTTTGCTGCATTGACCTTAGTTTTTGTCCCTGGTTCAAAAGGCAGTTTTTTTTTGCAATTTATTCACTGCCTAAATCAAATATCGTGAAAACTTGCAGCCTAAAGCGTGTCGTAAGTGTAGGGCTATTTATTAAAAAAAGAATTATTCAAAAATATGCTGTAATTGCTGACATCTTAAGCCACATAGAAGTGTGTGTTTATGCTTCATTATATTAAGTATAGATATAGAAATCCTACTAATATTATAAATTCGAAAGTTTAGATGGATGTTTGTTAGAGTTTGTAGCCTAAACGATTAAACGGATCTCGATTAAATTTGGCGTAAACACATAGGCTACTCAGTTTTTTTTTTTATTATATACCCGAGTAACAAATTGATAAAGATATTATGAAAAGTAGACTTTAATTAAATAAATTGGTCTATTAAATTCAAGTAAACAGGTTTTTTAATGCTGCCATTTATTACTTTATAGCACTGTTTGAAAGTAATTCCTCTAACTGATAATGTACCCGATATCACTAAACTAATGACACCTGTTTACCTAATCTACCTAATGAACTAATTACTATTTAAAACGGAAGTTAAGAATAATATGAAGTATAAAAAAAACTTATTTTAAAATCTGTTTTATAATCATTGTTTAAAAGTATTTTTGTATATTTTTTTAATTATCTTATCAAAATGATTACTCGTTTAGTTGTCATTGTACAATAAAAATGTCTCTCAAATTATCTATACTAATCTATACTAATAATATAAAGAGGAAATATTTGTATTTTTGTATGTATTGAAATAACTTAAAAACTACTGGGTCGATTTTAAAAATTCTTTCACATTTAGACAGGTAATTTATCTGTGAGTAACATAGGCTATGTTTTTATATTTTTTAATTTCACGCGGGCAAAGTCGCGAGCAACAGCTAGTCATTAATGTTTTGAACTGATTATAATTACAAAATCTTTTTTAATCATTAGATTACTTATCTAATAAAACAATTCGCTTCGGAAATTGATGTTTCATAATAAATTAATGTAATATTTTATATCGTTTATTTACCAAAATTTGTAAAAGAAACATTCTTTTCCCCGCGACTTCGTCCGCGAGGATTTACAAAAACTTAATAAGTAACCTATTTGTTCTGTTAGACTATGTTTAATGACTATGCCATGCGTCATATAGGTCCTTTGAGTCATTCTGGAGATATCTTCTAACAAACATCCATCTAAACATTCGCATATATTAGTAAGATTGTCCTTCCTCTCTGTTGTTATCGAGAGAAATGAAAGAGATGGCAATTGTTTTTGTGGAAACCCATCGTAAGATACCATGTCCTGTACAATTCAGAACTTAGCTGTTTGTAGGTTAACCGCTTTCCTTATTTGCTGCACAACGTTTATTACTTTCTCATCATTAAATTGAAAACAACATATTGAAAGTGCATTTTGTTTGTTTTGTGCATGTTTTACATTACTGTGTGTTCCTTTATTTTAATACTAGCCCGCCCGCGACTCCGTACGCGTGTAATTAAAAAAAAAAACGAAAAAAAAACATACAGACGACTTGAGTACCTCCTTCTTTTGGGAAGTCGGTCAAAAACATATTGGAACATGGCAGGAATCCAGGACCTGTAGATTATAAGTCAAGTGAGTCTGAGCCACCAACGCTACTATGTGCAGCATACTGTACACATTGCGAGTGAGATTTCATCCGATTTCCCTTTTAATATACAAACAGTGAAATCCCGAAACGACAACGTCTGATGGACCGTTAATAGCATGTTTTATTCATGTTGATATGCAGCGCACGATGCGTCCTAAAATATCTGCACGTTTTATTATAGATATTAATCTATTCAATGAAATTTATAGCTGCTAGATGCTAAAATATTTATGTTACAAGCTGTAATGTAACACGATACACGTCGGTATGAATTTTTAAGGGGAAACCAGTGAGCAACGAGCCGTACGATACGAATGTTACACCTCGTAACATTGATCAGTACACACCTTTAAATTACCTAACTTTGGGTTTTCGCTGTTGTATTCCTTGTCTATGGCCACATGCTGGTAACTGGCACACTTGCATACCAGGTACTAGAGCCGCACTAAGAGCTTCAGTGACCACTGAAACACTCTATTCAACCTGCCCTTGTCCCTACGGAGGGTCGCCAGTATATTCTGCTCTTCTCATCTATCAGCTGTCATCGAATTCCTTTCACACAATCCATCTATACTTTCTTCGGTCTTCCTCTAACTTTGTAACCATCGGTATCCAATCTTAATACTTGCTTCTTTATAATATACTAGCTGTTCCCTTGCGGCTTCATTCGCGTGAAATTATAAAAAAAATATTTCATTGTTTACCTACATTTGTCAAATCATCAATTGCAAATATCAAAATGACATGACATGATGATAAACCATGGCAACCTTGCTTCCTTGATATTGGCAGCAACTTATGGTCTCTTACCCACATTAGGGTTTTTATCCAAAATAATCCTAAGTTTAATGGCGTGAAAATATAAAGCCTAAAGCGTGACGTAAGTGTAGGGCTTTTTAATAAAAAAAGAATTATTCAAAACATGCTGTAATTGCTGACATCTTAGGCAACAAAGAAGTGTGTGTTTGCGCTTTATTGTATTAAGTATAGATATAGAGTGTAATAAAAATCTTATACTAACAAAATAATGTTACGGACCAAGTAACACTGCTGTTGTAGATTAGATCGCAATCTATTTTGTAAACCTATTTTTATTTCTTTACAGATAAACCATGGCAAGAGTCAGCGTTCTACTTGTCTTTCTCTGTCAGATTCTGACGCTACCGATCCTTGGGAGTAGAAGTGATGATGATAATCCGTTCTTGGATCTTGCGTCCTCCTTCCTACAGAATATGGCGGACGGTGGTAGTAACAATATGAACGGAATGGCGGCCATCGGTAACATAGTTGGAACTCTGATGCAGGGTGACAATGCGAAGAACTTAGGAGCGCTTTTCGGACAATCTGACGGTGCTAATGCTGGTGATGTTTTGTCTGGTAAGTTGTTGATACCTATACTTGTCGTGGCTAAGATTTTGATTACTTCTTAACTCATTTATAAAGAAACTCATGTTATAAGTTATAGATTCTAGAATATTCGTAAATGAATTTACTGCATTAAGATAATGAATAACTTTTTGTGAAGACATTATGAGTAATTCCTTTTAACTGTCTTTCCAGGTCTTGGCAGTCTATTCGGTGGTCAAGGTGGCAAAATAGATCCAGCACTAATGGGTTCTATGATATCAATGTTTGCCAACCAGATGGGAGGCGATCAACCAAAGCCGCAACGACAAAAGAGACAAAGCCAAGATGGACAAATGAATTTAGATAGTATACTAAGTTTAGCTTCAGGGTTACTAGGAAATAAGAACGCAGCAGGAGTCCTTCCTTTAGTTATGAATACATTAAGTTCCTTCACCGCTCCCGAAGCGAATAAACGTGCTGATAATCATAAAGAACATGCAACATTCCTACCACCATTCTTAGAGAAGGCACACCTCTATTGGGATCTATTTATAAACTCCGAACTAGGAAAGACTATTTGGGAGAAATCCGGATTGAAGAAAACCATGAAAGCGTTCACAGCACCCGACGGTTCGATCAGTTTTGATTTAATGTTTAAAAACTTTGAGAATCACTCGTTCAGAAGACATTGGATTAAAACGGCTGCGAAATATTTGACTGATATGGTTGTACACGTAGCGAAACCTGAAGTGTATCAAAGGTAAAATTATCAGTTTGGACTCTATAATCAAGACTCAACCTATTATTTTTGCTTATTTCCCTTTCACGTTTCTATTCTTATTAAATACTGTTATCATTCTACTGATTATTTTCAGATACCTGGTATCAGGTCAATTCATCATAAACAGCTTCCTAGATGCCCAAGGACTGCCAGAAAATACTCATTTCAATATGAAAAGACCAACACAGTCTTTGACAACACTCATCAACTATGTGCTTCAACATTACTTGGATATGGACACTGATGTATCAGAGTACGTCAAGCCAGCTGTGGATTATCTTAAAGTAAGCGGTACTTAATTAATTTGAAAAATAGTACGTTTAAATCTTACAATATTTGGATAGTGTATTTAGAAAATTTTTGGTCAATTTCAACATCAGAACCCTTGAAACATCATGATCACATAAACAAGGAAGTATTAAGATTGAATGTGGATACAAAGGTAGAGAAAGACCGGCGAAAGTATGGATGGATTGTGTGAAAGAGGATACACTTAAGGGAGTGAATTTAGATATGACAGCTGATAGGCATGTATGGAATTCAGTACATACTGTTCCGACTCTCCGTAAGGACAAGGGCAGAATCATGATATAGGTCTCCTACTAATAAGTTGTTTCGTTTCCAGCAAACCTTGAAAATGGCTCAATCCACGTCACAAAGTATCGTAAGCAGGGGCGACTACAATGCCGTAGCCGATAGATTGACTGACACATTGAACTTGGAAGTTATAGAGCCCGTGCTGAGAGTGTACCGGGCGTACAAGCACTCAGTGAAGGCACCTCATTGCCAGGAACATCTGATGTGCCTGGTCAATAGACATCCTGATCAGGGCAAGCAAGGTGAGTGACCAAGCAAAAGTAACAGCAGTACTGAAATGTTTTTGAAGCCGTTATTTTAGAACTTGTATTTTTATAGTATTTCGTGTTTTAGTTTAAAATTTTTCTCCAGGTCTGCCCGGTTTCAAAGCTGGTCTCACGAAGCTGAGCAGCCTGGCCGCCTCCGCTGCTCTCAGTTTCCAAAACGGCAAGGGATTCTGGGACTTGTACAACGCTATACAGAATGACGTCAATTGTGAGGTTAGTTTAGTTTTCATAATTTTACAATGGCAACACACTGTTTGATCCTGGCTAATAGTTTGAATTAAATCCGCTAAAGAGGCTCACTTCGGATAGTTTTAACTGAACATTCGAATTTCTAACTATACGTGTGTAGGCAAAACTGTAGAATTCTTCTTAGAGTGGGCGCACGCATAAACTATCGCGCAACTGTTGTGCGATTGTCAATTGTCGATTGTTTCGCAGCAAATTCAAATGTTTAGTTGCACAACTAAAAATCGATTAGTGTGGGGACCTCTTATATAAGCTCATAGAAATTACATCGCGATTAAACAGTTGTGCGATAGTTTAGTTAAAGATGATTATATACATTATCTTTTTTTTCTATTTCAGGCTAAATATCCTGCCGATTGCGCTTCGTTCCACGAACACGAAATGAAAGTAACAACTGAAGTGTACCATAACGAATTATAAGAAATATGAAAGTATATGAAAAATATATAATAGATAAATAATAATATATTTTAATAAATATAATAATACAGACTTTACAATTTAAATGTATTTTAAAATGTAATAATTTTATAGTATTTATAATCTGTTCCTTTGAAGATGTTTTATGTAGATTAAAAATAAATAAAATATTGTAATAAATAATTTTAAATAGTAATGAAATATTTTAAGTCGCAAAAAAAATTTTTGTGTTAAAAATAAAGCTGGAAATGGTGCTAAAAATCTACATTTAACAATAGTTAAAATTACGAATCTTTACACTTTTATGTTCTTAAAATTTAATAAATTAAAAACTTAAGTTTCCTTGTAAATATGGTATTAAATTATAAAGGTAAAAAATAAAAGACTTTAATCTATCAATTATTTTTTTATTCAACAAATATTTACGCTACAAAATACAATATGTAAACTAACGTAAATTCAATCAAGGAATATGTTCTAAAAATTGGACAATACATAAATTCTTGATTTTTTTTTAGTAAAAGCTGTGACGACAAAACTTAATTCCTGTGATGTTTAAATTAACGTGTTCTGTGCAAAATGACTAGACTAGACCAGTGACAGTTAATAGTTTTTTTTTATTCAGTTAATGCTGCGAAAATGTATTCGCGACTTTGACATAACCTTACATCCATGTCGGTCAATGTTAATTAATTTATTTGATACATATAATATACACAGTATTTTGTTAAATAATATCATGTGTGGAAAGTGAACTCTTTCAGTTCAAAGTAGTTTATTTCTTGACTGGTATATTCTTACATACCCATTCCATCCCCTCCTGTAAATATATGAAATTAAAACATTTTATACACAGATTAAAAACATCCGTTTAATAAGTTATAATATGTTAAAGATCCATATTCTACATTCTTCCATCTACATTTCACAAAAAAAAAGTTGACTCGCCTTTACTCCTGTCCCCTCAATGGCAACACATGCTTGTATCTGCCAAGTGCGATCTCTGATTAAATGAAGACCGAGATGTTGTGCGACTTCACTGGCCGGTAAAGCTAGAAATAAAATAAACTAAACCAAAGGCAACAATTTTACGGAGTACGGAATGAAATGACCGACGTGAGGTCATGGCTTCTAATTCGCAGTAGGGAAATATTTTTCGATATTTTAACGTATCTCGATACACTGCGGCCGCGGACGACTTACCTATTTCTAAGTCCTGTTTATTAGCGTAAACTAACAATGGTACACCACGTAACTTGTCATCCTGTAATAATTCCGATAACTCCAAACTTGTCTCTTCCAGTCGCAGATAGTCTGAGCAGTCCACGACGTAAATCTAAAATAACAGTACAACAAAGGTCTTTCCGATTGGTCAAACGTGTTAATTATTTGTTTTAAACATGACAGTATAACGTACCAAGATGTCAGTATTTTCGAAATAATTCCTCCAGTATGGACGAATCTTTCGTTGTCCTCCAATATCCCATACATTTAACTTAAAGCCATTAGACAACACAGACTTGATATTAAAACCTGCAGTTGGTGTAACGTGGTTTACATCTTCTGACGCCAATTGCTTCAAAAGTGTAGTTTTACCAGCATTGTCTAATCCAAGCAGTAAAAGACGCAATTCTTTATCTGGATGCGAACGCAACTTTCTTAAGATATTTAAAAGACCCTGGAAACATACAAACAAATGAAAAATTATGTTTTCAAGGGATTAATGTTACTCAATAAAATTAAATTTATTTACCATCATTAATACGGTGGAATAGTCACTTAATATTAAAATAACTTCTTGTATCGCCTAAAACACAGCAACATTTAAAATTGTTTATATTCTTGTTGCTAAGGTTACGATAGTAGTCGCATGACTTATATCACCTAAGATAATGGATGAAATTAATTTCATCCATTACGACAGTCCCGCATATTTTAACTGTGTGATGAAATAAAATAAAAATTCTTGGCGTAAAGAACAATCGTTTTTATAATTTTCATTTGATTTTCAATTAATTTCTTTATTATTTTGCCTCTGGCTGTATGAGCTACTTGCGTTTACCGAGTACTGTCAATGTCAAACTGTCAATAAAAAAATAACCTCAAACGTAAACAAAATTCCTCGTTTGCGCACGTGGGAATTGGTCTTGTTTATTTCAAAACAACTAAACTATTTAATAATGGGAAAAGTAAAACAAGAACCAGTCGAGAGTACTGAACAAGGAGATACATCAGTAAAAGGGGAACCGCAAAACTATGATGATAAAATCGAACACTGCAGCATTATTGCCAAGCCCATGGCTCCGAAGAAACTAAGTAAAAAGATATATAAATTGATTAAGAAATCCAGCAGTCATAAAAACTACATTAGGAATGGTCTTAAAATTGTTCAAAAACAATTACGATTAGGCGAGAAAGGGTAAGCGATGAGTGTTTTCTAAAGTTTGTAGGTTAGCTTGTAGTCGGCAATAGCGTCATTTTATTATATTGTATACAAAAGAAGTGTAAACATCAATTCCTACTAATACTCTTTTGTTATGACCAAATGTTATTAAATAATTTGACATAATTGGTAAAACTTACTGTTTTTGCAATGGAACTCACACACAACAATTTTTTAATTCTAATACTTATTAATCAGCTTTTATAATTTCAGAATCGTTGTATTTGCTGGTGATATATCTCCGATAGAAATAATGTGTCATTTACCTGCTGTGTGTGAAGAGAAGGATGTTCCATACTGCTACACACCAAGTCGTAAAGACATTGGCTCTGCGATGGGAACAATGCGAGGTTGCATCATGGTACTGATCAAAGAACACGAAGAATACAAGGATTTATATGATGAGGTTAAGGGTGAAATCAAATATTTAGGTCATCCTCTATAAGGTAGCTTTAAGATTTTTAAAATATGTTGAAGGTTCAGTCTACATAAAAAAAAACTCAGTAATAAGAATTATTATGAGTGGCAATATACATGTTTATATTACTAAAGCAATATAACTTGCAAACCCTTGTAAGTCTTGCTATCTAAAGCATTTTTCATATATTTCACTGATTATAGTTAAGTTAACTTAGGGTGAGTTGCACCATATCGCCGGTTGTAGTTAAAGTTAAAATTATTCATAACAGTAATATTTGTAATAACCTTAAAATTTACTAAATGTGTGTTACATTAACTAACTATAGACCTTAACCAGTGCATTCCCGATGGTTACGTCTACGGATGTTCATGATATTCGTTGCACCAGTTTTCCGCTGGTCAAAATGGTCGAAATGGCGATTCGGTGCAACTCACCCTTAATAGGTGTGATTGGCACTTGAAACATGTATCAACCTTGAAAAAAATATTAATTTTTGAAGTTAGAACAGCACAAATTGCTTAAAATCAACTGAATTTGATTCAATTTTTTTATAATGTAAGGTGGCCACCAAGTAAGCGGCCACTTGAATCCGTCAAAATGGTGAGGCGACCTCTGCCCATATACATCCGCAAATTGCAGATGTGTTGCACTATAAATCTAAAACTGATAGATGTCAAATGTAACCTATTATAGTGGCAAACCTATAGGATGATCCAAAAACCTGAGATAATTTTGAGGGTGATCAATATGTCTATCTTTGTTCCTGATCAAACATAAATAAAATAATTTTAATATCATTCTTTAATCAATTGATCACCTTGGTCTTCTTATCGCTTGTTTGCCCCTACTCTTATAAAAAAACATTAGGTTCGGTCTTCAGTCTACTTACAAAAGAATGTATTTTTTAATAATAAAAAATACTTTTCAGCATGTGGTCAATAATAGCTTATAGAATATGTACTAAAATTAGTTTTGAATTGTGTTCTTAAGTATCATGAGAATGTCTTTGTGATTTTAATTAGGCATGTGTGGTTAAATTTCTAGAGAATAAAATAGTTTTGATAAAACTATAAAATTACAGACTTGTGTTAAACCTTTTGTTATAAAAGACCAAGAAAATGTAAATATATTCTGACAAATAAATATTCCACTTCGTAAATGTTTTTTTTTTATTATCTTAGAATGGCCATTTAATTTTTTTTTAAATTTCACTTCACATTTTTCGATTTTATTCATATCGAATTTGAAAAGACATAGTAAAATTATGTCTGTATATCTGTATAAAGAAAACAAAATCATATAACTCAAAATTAATTTAAAAATTTTTCTTGTCTGACCACATTGCATGTTTGCTCCGGGTAATCTCTGAAACGATTGGATTGGTATTGACGGAACTTTAAACTGTAGGTAGCTGCACCCAGAATAAAGACACCAAGTGAAAGATAATAAAACAATATAATAGTTAGACATACATTTATTACACTTATTAAGAACTATAGGTACGTAAAAAATGGCAGATTGTCAATAGCTGACAGTGAAGATTGGCAAAATACATTATTTATTTCAAATTACGCACTATATACTAGATCGCCTATAAGAAGTTTAGATTTGTTTCCTAGAATAGATTTCAGGTTTCTATTTATGTGCTCTTATTTAAAAACTACAGGATGATGCTATTGGTGTACGGCAAATATATTGAAAAACCATTTTTTCTGCAATTTAAACCTCCAAAGTTGTTGAAATGTACCTCTGGGGTCCACAGAAGTTCCGACAGAGGTGTACAATAGCTGGGAATAAAGTTGATTGCTTACAAGTTCAAGAATATAAGTAAGGGGTTTACCGAAACAAGCAAAGATTTAAAAATGAGTAAAAATGTCAAGAAATATTAACTTAAATGATCTGGGGGATGACTTTGAGTGAATTTAACTTGAGAATATTTCATGTATATAAGTGCATATTATGTCAATTGAGTCTTTATAATTTTTTTTCAAATTACTTGCCAATAACCATATTCTTATAATTTATGTTTATACTGAAATCTATTCTATTTACAATTAATTATAATCTAATAATTGAAGCAAATATTTTTAGTGAAACCCTGCTTTTTAGTGCATTGTTATGAGGTCACAATTTAAAATATTCCACGGAATAAAATGCAATAAGAAAATACAGAGATTCTTAGGACGAGACCATGTGTGTTACCGTAGAATTCGACTGCCAAGTAGTGTGTAACTCAACTCTGAACTGGCTCAGAAGTTCAGATCACATAGATTTGTACCATTGAGCTACGGCTCGCAATTCGCAGGTTGAAACGCAAATCTTAACTTTCTTGCTTCACACATGTGAACTGTGAGCTGATCTGCAGGTCAACAATTTTAGTTGAATTTAACAGTGGTAGAGCCCGCTTTACATCTTAGCACGAATGGGTCGGCTCGCCCGGTGCAATACCACGAACACACAGACGACAGGCGTGAAGTGGGAGCAGTTCCGCGTTTCATCTGATGAGTGTGGTGCCGGAGGCCCAACTTTAGTCCCTTTCCCGTTCCGCCCTTTTCTTATAAGGAAAGGTTTGGATGGGAAAAAGGGATTTGACAGCGGAGGAGACGCATAGGAAGGGGAAATTATGTGCGTCTCCTCCTCCGTCGATTTAGGGTAGGCAACGCATCTGCGATTGCTGATGTCTATGGGCAGCGGTCGCTTCGCCATTCCGGCGGATTTAGGTGGCCGCTTGCTCGTTTGCCACCTTATCGTATGAAAAAAAAAATTACATGACTACTGCTAGTACACTGTATTAATAGATATTGCTGTCTCTATTGACGAAGAGAATGAAAGAGATGACTATGTATTAAAACAGTGCAGTGGAATTCTACGGTTACGAAATGTGTAGATATATTGATATTTGTACTTCAAAGTTCTTAGTTGACGAGTACCTAGATTAATTATGTGGCAAAATGATTCAATTTAAAATTTATTCACTCTCTGACAGTAATATTTGCTGTAGAACACAATGTTATTTTAAAATACATACTACTTTTTAAAAATGTCTTAGTGGGTGATTTTTTTATTTTTTCGAACATTTTTACCGTTCCCGTCAAATGCAAGTGCTTCAAAGTGCATCGTCAGAAATATAATTTGCAAAATTCATAGGCGATATTATATTATAGTTTTGCGATAAATCACGCTGTATAACATTTTACTTGAACCTTTGAACATAAATGTAGGAAAATTCATAAATGTTTTGAATCCATTGAATGGATTTTAAGAAAAATCTTAGAAATTAAAATTAATACTGATACTTAACTCTCTCTGTAGAATAAAATCATTAGGAATAATTCAACCAGTTGCTCTCCAGTACAAAAATAAAAAATATTTCTGATTCTTTTTGATAACATTTTTTAAAACTTTAGTACAATCATAAAAAATAATTAACCATTAAATAAAAAGCGTAATATTTAATATTGTTAGGAAATAGTAGGAAACGGAAGGAAAAGTGGGGGGGTAGTTTTATATAAAACACTTGCAAGCTGTGGCGCAGCTCATTCTGTTCTGGCAGTCGTCAGTCGTTCTTAGTCGTAGTCAGTCGCTAAGGAGCTCAGTCGCTCAGTACATTTCTAGTCGTCACCACGGAACGTTCGATATCTTTACATAGTAGCCTTTGTATTTGTTTTAAAGTAATTAACAAATACTCTTAATATGGCCGACTATCTATATTTTTTTTAATAATTTGGAATCGAAATATCTAAAAATATTATACGTAAAACATATTCAAGTCAACATTCTATCACAGACTAAAAAATACTACGATGTAACTTTTAAATCAAATTCCTTAAAGCAAATCTATAAATTGTTTTTTAAAACTATAAAAAAGCCTCTGGCAAAGAATAAAATTGAAACAGAAAAAAAATTCAGACAGATAACATAATTTTGGTGGCATTGTAACCATTTCTCTGTACATTTTTTCTTACTTAAAAAAAACTTTGAATAGCAATTTAGTATGCATTTGCGTGTACTAAAGGTGATTTGTATTAAACTTATACCAATATTTTTAATGCAGAGTAAATAATTTCTCAGTACAAAAATAATACAATACCGTATATAGCGACTTACGTACTTAAATATTTAAAATGAACTATTCTAAAATGAATACGTGAGGTATAAAAATATGACAAGTACATTTAAATAATATAAATGTATTAATAACCCGACGTTCTTACGGTGAAGGGAAACATCGTGATGCCTGCGCTTATCTGAGAAGAAATTCAGATATGTGTGAAGTCAACCAACCCGCACTTGGCCAGCGTGGTTGTCTATGGCCTAGTCACCCCTTACATTAGGGTAGGCTCCGAGCCCATCGGTGGGGACGTATAGTGAGCTGGTGATGATGATGATGATGATGAATAATTTAAACATTGAATTTTCCTTAATTTCATCGATATTTTAGTCACAATGTAAAAAAACTTGTTTATCTGTGTCAGTACTGTCATTTAATAATTAAAAAATCATATTTAAAAACTTATTATCGTGTACTATTTATCGCGAATTTTTATTATTAATAACTCAAATTAATTTTATAGTATGAAAACATTCAGATAATTCGACTCGTTCATTAAGATATTTGAATTAATGATCAATAAAAACTAACCACATATAAGCTAGGTTATTTTATCTTAATATTAATAGTGACTGACCAATACTGTACCTATCTATATCAAAATACTTCCATCCCTTTCCCTTTTCACTACAAATTAAAGGAGGGAAGATCTCAAAACGACGACACTCTGCTTAATTACGTATCCTGGTAAAATTAGTGTCAATTATGTGGCAAATTTTACATTGACAGCTGTCATGAGACATTGACAACTGTCACGATACATTGACAGCTGTCACGGGATTATGTTTTAATTTTAATCAAACACCAAGAAACATGCGTCTTTAGAACTATCAGGAAACAGTCTCTGAAAGCTTAGACTTAAAAAAGTTTAGCAGTCGTGTAGAGCAGGGGTACTCAACCTTTTTTCCCAAAAAATACAACAAAAATTCGTTTTAAAATAAACAAATAAATGATAACCTCTTATTAAATAAATTAACAAACAAATTACCAATTATAATTTATCACTGTTGTGATAAATCTTTTATCTTTTATAACACATTTTTAATAAAATCACTTTTTTTTAAAGGTTGAGAATCACTGTTATTGTAAGGTAATCAATCTATGTGGTGTATGTGTGAGTGAGACGCGGCTATGTGTAAACGTGAAACAGCAACAGAATGGTCAGTATTGTGCTCATGAAGCACATCGACACCGGCACCAGCACCGCGAAACGGAGAGACCTAGAGACAAACATTTAAATTGAAAACATATGAGAAAGAAAGAGATAGACACAATAACTCTGTTTCATATCTTAAATGTGATTTATAAGACAAGCTGGTAAACAGGCACACTTGAAATCACTAAAAATAAAATGACCGTTGTCACAAACAGCATAAGCAGGAACGACACTTTAAAGACAGTAGGATATTTTGAGTCAAGTGTGTATTGGTACAACTACCGTATGTTTATGACAGAAGTGGGTAGTAAATAAATGTCCTTAACTACATTACCTCCAGAAAGGCGTGCGTCAGAGTGGTGGATTGGGCTGCGGTTCGCTGCGGCACAGTGCCGTGCTTGCGTCCGGCGCTGCCTCCGCCCCCGCCTCCGCACCTCCACCTCCACCTCCGCCCGCCGCCGCACCTACCTCCGCACTCTCGCGACGCACCTTGCCTAGTTATACTTAGTTCAAGTTAAAAAAGAAACCTAGTACTAAAAATGATACTAATAAATATAGTCTACTAGCTTTCGCCCGCGACTCCGTCCGCGTGGAATTAAAAAAAAAACAAAAACAAGTCCAATCTATCCTTTACATCTGTACCAAAACTCATCGAAATTCATTCAACCATTAAGGCTACAAGCTCTAATAAAAATCCACCTAAAAAATCGCATTTATAACATTAGTATGAAATAATATGTTACTCAGCGATCATTTAGGTTTCTATTGGTGATAAAACTTTTGAAATCTATTCAGTATTTTTGAGTTTATTTGTTATAAATAAACAAAAAAACTGTCACATGTCTAACTCATTTAAATATTACTGGCAATGAAAGCCTAACGTTACAAATGACAAACAACAATGAAACTTACTTGTAAAACAAAGACAGCCAGTCTGCTGACTTGCTTGTAACGATGTTGTTGGTCTGATATCCTTTTGTTCTTTGGTTTGTTCATTTAAACATTTCTGATAGTAATCATATTCCTTCACGTACCTTGAATAAAAACATATAACAACATTTATGTGACTATCAGTGAGAATACTAGCGAATAACAATCGAGTTTTACTAAGAAATTTGTGAATTTTATAACCTATTTAAAATTCCAAAACATTAAGGGCCTATTTCGCATTGTACAAGGTCTTAACATGGACAATATGAAATATGCCTAATAATACCACACTAATGATCCTTACCACAGTAATGATACCACAATAATGATACCACAATAATGATACCACTATAATGATACCACAATAATGATACCACAATAATGATATCACAATAATGATACTTACCACACGGGCGGCCAGCGGTTGTCCGCTAGGTATTCCCTGGAGGTCGGGGCGAGGTGTCTCGCGCGGCACACGCGGTCGTACGCGCCGCACAGCCGCCACGTGCACCACTCCGCCAGGCTGTGCGCGTTGTGCAACTGGAATGTAATGTGTAATATTACTCTAAATGTGTAATGATACTCTGAATGTGAAATACCAATTTGAGTTTAATATTACTTTAAATGTGTAATGGCACTCTGAATGTGTAACGATGCTCTGAATATGAAATGCAACTTTGTGTGTGTAATATTACTTTAAACCTCTAATGTATGAATGTATAATGATACACTGAATGTGAAATACTAATTTGTATGTAATATAACTTTAAATGTGTACTGTTACTTTGAGTGTGAAGTTTAAATTTATGTGTACAATGTCTTGTTACATGCCACCTGTTATTATACCATAATTGTCAAATAATTTTAAACAAATTTAAATAATTTAATAAAAACCAATATCAATATCACCTGTATTGTGAAATTATTCATTTTATTGTAATGTAAATAAAAATTATTATAACAGTTACCTTAACAGGCTCCAACAAAGAGAGGCATAATTCAACTACTTGATCCTCTTCACCGCAGACTCTGTAAAAGATTTAAGTCATTTTAATACCTTTTTAAATCAACCCTCAGAAAAGCCACGCAACTGCAAACAGAATTAATGCTCTGTATAGACCTGGAAGTGGGTTACCTGTCCTGATGCTGCAGATGCTCAATAACCCTGGCCTCCACCAGGTTGACGAGGCGGTTCATACAGAGCCTGTTAGCCAGTTCTAGCAGTTCCAAGCATCTTATAGGCTCAACTGTCGGTATCTTGTCAGAGTAAATGTAGCAGAGGAGAATTTGGAACGCGTACATCTTGACGCCAGGGAAGGATATCTGGTGATGGAAGATAACGATTTACGAAACTAGAGTATGGAATAACATCTCATTCTACATTAATCCGGAAAAGGCAAATGCAAAATTAGTTAAAAAAATAGACATTCGATAGTAGAAATTGAAATATTTTAAAGATCGAAAAGACATATGTTTAAAATAGAGTAACTTAAGTTTACTTGAGTTACTTTTATTAAAACTAAGCTAACAGCTAAGACCATGACACTCGGTGTACAAAAATGTTTTGAAAACGCTTTTTTGTGTACAAAAATGAAACGCCAGTCGAATCGGTAGCACTGGACGTTAAAAGTGGGGATAGGAAATAGCTCCCCCTTCTTATCACTTGGTGACTCACCACTCTGGAAGTACTCTCCCTGAAATGTCCCTGGAACATAGCCTTCATAGGATCACATCTAGCCATTAGCGCCGCGCGGTGAGCTAAGTGTATCCCATCGTCTAGATCAAACGTGACGTCAGCGAACAGGTTCCGTTCCACGCACATCTCACGCAGTCTTTGCGGGAATGACTATAAATGGTAATAATCGACTAATATTTTATGGAAAAAAGTGTTACTTTTGTACTATTTGTTCTTACTAAAAAGTTATTTATTCCAGTTATTTTTTCCTGATGTAAAAATGACTTAGACTATCTGCCAACTTTTAACAGCAGAGGACTTAACTCTTTAAAATCTAACAGTGGGGTCCATTTTCACAAACGTGCAAACCTAATGTCACTTTTTTAACCGGATAATTGTAATCCCTTTACTTTTCCACTATCTTATACTAAGAGGGTGTTAAATTCTACTCAAAAACACGTAGCGATAATCGTAAAATGATATATTTCGAAGTTATCTTTAATGGTACTTACTATATGAAATTGCAGCATAAATCCTTTATCAAACAGAAGATGCTGGTCCAGTATAAACTGGCTCAACTTGCTCAGCTCATGAAAGCCAAGGAGTTCTGCTGCTTGACGAATCTCCTGTAGTTATTATTACCAACGAATTTACAATACTGACCGATATCAATTATTAATTCCAGAACAGTCTGGCATACGTTATACGCCCGTCATACGTATCGTATGACAGACCAGTCTGTCATACGATACGTATGACGGACCGTTATAAATATATTATTTGCTATTG
The DNA here is from genome assembly GCA_003118335.3 of Papilio memnon. NCBI lineage: Eukaryota > Metazoa > Arthropoda > Insecta > Lepidoptera > Papilionidae > Papilio > Papilio memnon. Next base: position 4,054,264 of record LD688956.1, read on the forward strand.
GGTTCTTTTAAAGACAATGAGCTGGATAAAATCGAGAATATACGATCATATAATAAAAAGAGCATTTAATAGAGTTTGTAAATATCAATGTGCGATATACCAAAGTTATGTCAGTGAATGTAAAAAAATAAGTGTAATACAAAATGTTATTAAATTACTTAATAGTGAGTAAACGTCAAAGGAAAACATCTACAGATGAATAGGATCTTTAAAAATAATAATAATATTAATAAATAATGGAGAATATTATTAATAATGAAGTAAATTAATAATTATGATTTTATGCGTTAATTTATTATAATGACAATTACCAGTAATAATCCGATCGCAGCGGACTGCAGGACATAATTTTAATTATTTATTATTATATAATTATTATTTTCATTTTTTTAATAATAAGAAGATATAAATAGAGAAATATTAAAGGTTTATAAGTAATAAAATTAGACAAAGAAAAAAGCTATAGAAAGTTTTAAATTTTTGTAGAAAAACATACGAAATAGTATGAAAGCTCATATTAATACACAAAGCTCTAACAAGTAAATTATTATTTTTTAATTAATTAATACATCATAAACGGCCGAATATTGACAAAATTTTAATGTAACATGGAGTTTAAGCGTGTGATTATCATTTAAGACTGTTACAAATTTAAACGTCGTTTCATTATTCGGCCGTTAGCATCATATAATAGAAATAAATTATTCAGAATTAAACCACCGTTGAAAGACACAAAAATAATACTATCTCAGTCTTTTTGAAGGAGAATAACAGAGATGAGAATATATTTGTGTACTTATTATATCTATATACGATCAATTTTTAAAAAAATATGCTGAAATAATTAACACTTTGAATGCCACTAAGTTTCACTGTCGGTTTCAAATGCCATCACATTTTAATAAATTGTCATCTCTCAAATTTCCTTTAAAAAAACAGAGACAGTCACAAAAGTCAGGACAGTCGAAACTAACGTAATAAAGTAAACGGTGTTAGTGTATGTGTTAATTTACCTGTTGTTTGAAAGCGCTACTGTCCAAAGTCCCGGTGTATATAAAATTAATAATTTCTTGCATCACATTTTGTGATATTAACTTGCTCATTGTGACTATAGTTTGGGTCTGTGAGGTCGCGTGTTGTATTTTATCGCACTGAAAAGGTTAATGTAATATTATTAAGTTAACTGTTCCTGTTTGTATGTTTATTGTATGAATGTATTGTTTACAATCCGTTAACATTCATTTCCATATCATCATCATCACCAGTTCACTATACGTCCCCACCGAGGGGCTCGAAGCCTACCCTGAGTTAGGGTGTCTAGGCCATAGTCAACCACGCTGGCCAAGTGCGGGTTGGTTGACTTCACACATATCTTTGAATTTCTTCTCAGATATGTGCAGGCATCACGATGTTTTCCTTCACCGTAAGAACGTCGGGTAAATTATGTACATATGAAAAATCGAAAATCACATTGGTACTGCGGGATTCGAACCCAAGACCTGTAGATTACAAGTCAAGTGCTTAAACCACTGAGCCATTTCCATATCTCAATATTCAAATGCACAAATAACAACGTTTGCAATTGACTAAAAATTACCATTACCATGTCAATCTAACTTCTTTTTTATTGGCTTGTAGTTTTTGTCCCTTTCTCGCATTACAATTTTTTCCAATTTATTCATTCCCTAAATTAAATGGCGTTACAATTTATAGCCTATAGCGTATTGTAAGTGTAGGGGTTATTAATAAAAAAACAATTATTCAAAAATATGCCGTGATTGCTGACATCTTACGTAACAAAGAAGTGCGTGTTTACTCTTTATTATAAACTAGCTGTCCCCATGCGGCTTCATCCGCGTGAAATTATAAAAACTTTATTTTATTATTTACATTTGTGACATTCTCAATTGCAAATGTCAAATGACCAAATAACAACGATGGCAATTTTGCTTCCTTGATGTTGGCAGCAACTTATAGTCTGTTTCCCGCATTAGGGTTTTTATCCAATTTATTTACCCCCTAAGTTTAATAGCGTGAAAATATATTGCCTAAAGCGTGACGTAAGTGTAGGGTGTTTTTATTAAAAAAGAATTATTAAAAAATATGCTGTGATCGCTGACATCTTACATAACAAAGTGTGTGTTTACGCTTTATTATATTTGTATGGAGAAAAACATCACAGCAGTTAATATCTACGGTAGTACCTTTACAACTCTAATAGAGTTAATAGCGGGGTGGTTGACTTCTCTATAGAGATCGGGGGGTTTCTTGCAGTTGTCACTAAGAGGCAGGATCTGACAGGATGAGCGCCGTTTTATCTGATCCCATACTCTAAAACATCCAATACTATTTTAGTACAATTTTAGGCCCTTTCCCGTTCCGCACTTTTCTCATAAGGAAAGGATTGGATAGGAAAGTGGATTTGACGGTGGAGACGCATATGAAGGGGAAATATCCTCGTTATGTGCGTCTACTCCTCCGTCGATTTAGGGTAGACAACGCATTTGCAATTGCAGATGTCTATGGGCAGCGGTCGCTTCGCCATTTTGGGCAGATTTAGGTGACCGCTTGCCCGTTTGCCATCATATTGTATATAAAAAAAAATCTCTTAAACCCCTTATAAAATGTTTTCACTAAAAGTTCATCAATTACTCAAATGACCTTTTTAATTGCTTTTCATTTTAAAGAAATCTTACCTCATCTGCTTCGCTTGGTCCTGTCTAATCAAGTATTCAGTGTCTTCGTTAAAGTCGCCCGTTGTTGCTTCCCCCATACTACTTACCTATAAATATATTTTTTTCTATTTAAACTTTTGTGAGACATTATCACAAACGAATTAAATACGGCTTTCGGGGATGGCACCGACTAGTTTCGGACCCTTCGGGGGTCCATCTTCAAGGCGAGTGCTTATGTCGCGGTCGCGTCTTCGCGGTCGCGTCGCGTCTCACTTTACGGAACCCTCGACGGGTCCAAAACTAGTCGGTGCCGTCACCGGAATATTATAGTGTCGTTTTTGTTAATGTTAAAACATTTAAAATCTACTAATACTTCTTGTCTAAGTGAACTCCAAGCTTATGTTTGGGACGGCGGGATTCAAACACTGGACCTTTAGATCGATATTCCGTACTATAAATATTTAGACAATGGCCGCTTCTGCTTCGGCTATAAGGCAGATATACACATTCTAGTAAATGGGTAGTAGTTGGCATACCAGCTACAATCACATGCCAGCTACTGGCACACTTACACAAAAATGATTATCACCACAGTTCTCCTAGGTCATTATCCGAAATACGTGCCTCTTGCGTCGACTTTAGTAAGTTTACTAATTAGTGGACTTACCATACTACTCTCGCTGGAGCTACGAGCCAGTTCTGCCGACAGACTGACACAGTCAGTGGTCAGTAGACGATGGAAGGCTTCACACGCAGCCGCCATCATAAACCTATGCACTGGGAAACCTTTCGCGCCGCAAATTATCACCATATCTGAGAAATACTGGAAACAAATATAACTTCAAGTTTACAATCCACTAATTTCCGAGACTTCGTCCGCGCGGAATTGAAAAACTTAGTAAGTAACCGATATGATCTACATCTGGGCCTTTCAACGAGATCCGTTATGTCGTTTTGGAGATACTTAATAACAAACATACATCCATCCATAGGTTATGAGATGATTTGGGGATTAGTACTGGATATATTTTTTTGTTTATTAATTGAGTTGTTTTATGAGTTAAATTTAGAAAAAAAGCAGATGACAGGTGATTGGGCGATTCAAGTTTTTTTTTATATTCGAATATTCATATATTTTTAAACGTAAACATCCTCTTGCGTCGCCCTTGCATCTATCCATCCAAACAAATGTTTTAAATTAGAACTTTAGTCCCTTTTCCTTCCCACCCTTTTTTTATAAGAAAAGGATGGGAAGGGAACGTGGATTTGACGGTGAAAGAGACTCATAGAAAGGTGAAACACCCTGTTATGTGTGTCCTCCTCTGTCGAGCAACGCATTCGATTGCGAATGTCTATGGGTAGCGGTCGCTTCGCCAGTTTAGCGGATTCAGGTGGCCGATTGCTCGTTTGCCACCATATGATATAAAAAAAATAGATACATGATCTAAACATAAGTAAAAACATAAACAAATGTATTTTAATTGTTGTGCATAAAGCTTTAAATAAATAAATAAATGAATGAATGAACGAACGAATGAATGAATGAATTAATGAATGAATGAATAAATAAGTGTATTTTCTTACCTGTTGTCGCAGTAATGTTGTCATGTTTTCTAAATAAACGCTATTGACTGTCACCACTTCTGGTTCCATCGGTCGCGGAGGTCTGAAAGGGGCCTACAAGGAAACAAGAACACAAATACTTTTCAACAAGCACTCCAACGGGATAAATTTTGTGACTCCTAAACTTATATTGTAAAATTGCAAAACCTACTTAGTAGACAGACCTTAATTAAATGTAGCATGGTTTTTTTTTATAAATCACGTAAAATATATTATAAGAGCTGTTTTCGTGCGTCTTCATCCGCATGCAATTGTAATAACTTTATATTGTTTATATTTCTGAAGTTTTGTCCCTTTTCCGTTTGACTTTTTTTTTTTTCAAGTTATTTACTCCCCAAGTTTAATAGCGTGAAAACATATAGCGCGAAAGCGTGTCGTAAGTGTAGGGCTTTTTATTAGAAAGAAAAATATTCAAAAACATGCTGTGATTGCTGACATCCTATGTAACTAGATAGTGTGTGTTCACGCTTTATTATATTAGTATAGATATAAAATATGAAAATATAGATATATGAAAATTAGATGTTAAAGTCATTGGCGACCCCTAAGGCTCACCACCCCTTCAACATCCGTTTCTAAAGCTATAATTCACCTGCAACAACGGCCGCTGCACTCGCTTCAAGTTTGTCATCCAGAACCTTTGCTGTCTGCGAGCTATCAGCGCAGCTCGGATCGCGTTCTCAAAAACCTCATTTACACCGTAATACGTGAAAACTGACGTCTCATAGTAGTATATACCAAACTCATGAGCTAACGCACGCCCTTGATCAGGCATTACCAAATCGCTTTTCCTTGGAGCCCTAAAAGAAAATCCTTTTTTATACAACATACTAGCTTTCGCCCGAGACTCCTACCGCGTGCAATTAAAAAAAATACAAAAGTATGTAGCCTATGTGCTCTTCCTGACTATCCTCTAGATCTATGTCAAATGTCACCGAGATCCGTTCAGCAGTTTAGGTTACAAACTCTAACAAACATCCATCTAAACTTTGGCATTTATAATATTACTAGCTTTCGCCCGCGACTCCGTCCGCGTGGAGTTAAAAAAAATCAAAAGTGAGTTGCCTAGGTGTTCTTCCAGATAATCCCCTACGTCTATACCAAATTTCATCGGAATCCGTTCACCCGTTTAGGCTACAAACTCTAACAAACATCCATCCATCTAAACTTTCACATTTATAATATTAGTATGAATAAGATTACGATAATAGACATCAATTTTACTTACCTAATAAATGGGCTGCGATCCTTACAGTAGTTCAAATATGTCTCATCTCTATACATATAGCGTAGATCGTTCTTACAACCGACAAGTAACACAGGTGTGTTTGGACAGAATCGTCTACAAAAACATAGTTGTTAAGGTTTATATATATTTATTGAAAAAAAATCTATTTTATTATAAGAATTTGTTTAAATTCGATTACCTAATTTCAGGATACCACATTGCACCACAATTTCTCAACGATATAGGATTGGTGATGGAAAAACACAACAATACGACATCCGATCTGAAATATATTTGTGTTCAATTATTGAGTTAGGTTGATTGCTAACAAATAAGGATTCACGATAAGGGCAATTGACAAGAAGGCCAAAGGGTTGATTAAAAATGAAGTTCCTCTAATCAACTGTCGAAAATTATAAAACAAAATATCACACATCCCTTTCATTCTCTCTGAGGAAACAGAGAAAGCAATAGATTTTTATACCAGACAGAATTGGATCTATTGCCATCCTATTCTAGTCTGTTTTACCTTCCGTAAGCAAATCTTCTGTCCTTTTCATGATCACCAAAGGTGTCCCATAACCTTAGTGATACATTCACTCCGTCAACCACTTCCCAAGAACGTTCTAGAACCTGTTGATTGTAAAATATAGAAATATTCAAGTATCAAGAAGTTTATGACGTATCGTATACACTATGTCTTAACCACAATCCCACCAGATGATAAATGGTGATATGGTGATAGTGTTATGTATTTATAAAAAGATGGAAATGAATTTGTCGTCAGCTCAATGACGTCATCACCTCTACATTATAAAAGCCTTAGTCATTCTCTCACGCTGATCACGCTGGTCTAATGGTTGACTTCACATCATTGAATTTTTTCGAAGATATGTGCTGATTGAATAACGATTTTTGTTATATTTACACAAAGAATGGTTGGCCAGGAGGCATGGCTGTAGAGACTAGAAAAATGAAAATATTAAGACCATATTAAACGGTAGCTGCCTAGACCTAGCCTAGATCACATGGTCTTTTGCCTCTCAATTTTGAAAATCGTAAAAATTATTGGCAACTGAGTTCTTCGTAACTATTACAATCAATTCCATGCTTACGTCTTTATAAATCCTATATTGATCTATGGCCCAGACAGTGGGTACGTGCGTAGTCATCAACTGAGAGAGCGACACGTGCTTGTTGCATGCGCGCGCGCAGATCAGTCGCGTCTTTCCCACCGCGGTATCGCCGACCACCACGCACTTCACCAGCTCCTGGTGAGGCTGTTCGTTGTCCATGGTCTGGTAGAAAATAATAGACTAATAAATGACAGATTACCTTTAACAACATTGTGCTGTTTACCAAAAAAAAAGTCTAGGTTTCAATTACGCCATAGTACTGAGATAAATAATATAGTGTAACATAGAAAAAAAAATCAACACCAATACCAAACACATGCCTATCCTTTTTAATAATAATGAACTGGTTAAATATGTTCTCGCACGGTTTTTAGCAGAGGAAATTCTCGCCTATAAAACATATTAAAAGGCAAAGCAGTATACGTATGGAAAAAACGTAATTTACTTAGGATTAAATGACAACGAACACGCCTAGACCTTTCAGCCCTACCCAATCATGCAAATACTTTTACCGCAAAAACATTTTAAATAGGCCAACATTTCTATGAAATCTGGGTAACGAAAGTTGCTATCAGATTTTTTTTAATATTAATGGTTCATTTTTGTTATTTTTTATAAATCCCCTAGCATTTTTAAAACCCTGAATAATCCATGAATAAAATTAAAACCGGTTTCCATATACAGCTTTATTGGAAATAATATTACACCAGTCCCCCAGAAACTTGAAATACAAATTATAACGCCGTTGTTTGAAAAATGTGGGGTTAAGATTGGTACAAAACATAAATTCTATGTAGAAACATGTAAATAATCTACACTACTATAATAAAGCGTAAACCCACACTTCTTTGTTGCCTAAGATGTCAGCAATTACAGCATGCTTTTGAATAATTCTTTTTTTAATAAAAAGTCCTACACTTACGTCACGCTCTATGCTATATATTTTCTCGCTATTAAACTTAGAGGGTAAATATTTTGGATAAAAACCCTAATATGGGAAAGAGACCATAAGCTGCTGCCAACATCAAGGAAGCAAGGTTGCCATGGTTTGTCATCATGTCATGTCATTTTGACATTTGCAATTGATAATTTGACAAATGTAAACAATAAAACAAAGTTTTTTATAATTTCACGCGGATGAAGCCGCACAGGAACAGCTAGTAAAATTATAATATCAAAGCAACGGCATTATGTCGTCTTGGTCGTTAAATTAGAGTGTGTTCTGCAATAAACGTTACCTATAACAAGAAACTTACTAAGAAATGGGGCATTGTTATTACTTATTTTACATAAAACAACACGCAACTTTAGAAAGAAAAAAAGAGTATTTTTCAAGTTAGTTTCTTGCATTATTCTATTAATCACGATTAACTACAAAGTTACATATACATCGACGAGATCATGGTTGTGTTTTGTTTTTTAAACATTTGAACGAAGTTCATACAAATTTTCTTTCGGTCTCTCTAAAGATTAAATTAACTTCGCAAAAATATCGCAAGTGTACATTAAATACAATGCCCATATGTTTCTGTCGTGAGATGACGTTTACACTTGCACTCAATAATTGATTCTATAAACTACTAGCTGTTGCTCGCGACTTCGCCCGCATGAAATAAAAAATTGCCTATGTTACTCATAGATAAATTACCTTTCTAACGGTGAAAGAATTTTTAAAATTGGCCCAGAAGTTTTTGAGTTATTTCAATACATACAAAAATACAAATCTTTTCTCTTTATATTACTCGTAGTATAGATTAGTACGAAATGCAATAATATTTTCATAGCAGCTTCGCAAACTGTGTCACCAACGTGGGCGTATTGAAACTGACGTATTACCGCCATTTGTACAGATTTTATATTTCGCACTAGCTTTCGCCCCCAACTCTGTCCGAGTGGAATTAAAAAAGTATGTGTTCTACATCTTTGTCGAATCTTAACGAGATCCATTCAGCAGTTTAGGTTGCAATCTCTAAAAAACATCCATTCATCTAAACTTTCGTTTAAGTTATTTGAGTAATCTTATGTTATAGGCGACTAGCTGTTCCCATGCTGCTTCATCCGCGTAAAATTATAAAAAAAATATTTCATTGTTTACCTACATTTATCAAATTATCAATTGCAAATGTCAAAATGACATGGACATGACGACAAACCATGGCAATCTTGCTTCCTTAATGTTGGCAGCAACATAAGGTATCTTTCCCACATTAGGGTTTTTATCCAAAATATTTACCCCCTAAGTTTAATGGCGTGAAAATATATAGCCTAAAGCGTGACGTAAGTGTAGGGCTTTTTATTAAAAAAAGAATTATTTAAAAATATGCTGTGATTGCTGACATCTTTGGCAACAAAGAAGTGTGTGTGTTTACGCTTTATTATATTAGTATAGATATATCAGTCATTGGGTTTTAGGATCTTACGTCTAGGGAGAGCATAGACATTAAATAACACAGGCTTATAAGAGCAGTGACTGTACAATTTATAACAAAGACATCCAGTATATAATTCAATGAAATGACCACAAAGACCATAAAGGACAGTGACAGCCATCCTATTCATATACATACAGAAGTTATTTTTAGACCTTTGTTACCATTACCACTTGCATCTATTGTAGATGCAACAATAATTTTATTTTTAGTTTGCTTGCATAAAGTAAATAATTCCCTTATCATAAGTTGCTGCCAACATCAAGGAAGCAAGGTTGCCATGGTTTGTCATGTCATTTAGACATTTGAAATTGATAATTTGACAAATGTAAACAATAAAATAAAATTGTCATAATTTCATGCGGATGAAGCGGCAAGGGGACAGCTAGTTTTTAATAAGACTAAAAACATTATTAGAAATTCCCAATAGCCAATTCTATATATGACTATAAGACTACGTAATATAGATTATGAATGCAAAGAGTATAGAAGGGGCTTTGTATAATTGGATAGACACACAATTGATGATGTCATAAGTGTATGCCACCATTGGTAATTCCTATACTCTACTGTAAACATGATATAACTTATTAAAACTACAAGACAGATAAAAAATTAAAAAAAAAAACAAGTTGTTAGTTAATATCAAGAAATAAGAGGCCTATAGTAGGCAAAAGGCTAAATGAGTAACAATAATTTGATAGTGACCACTTAATCCTTAAATGCATGATTTTTTCTTTAACCCTTATATATCCTGCAATATCGGTATTATAATAAAGGAAAAATAATAAAATTATCTAGCATACAAAAAAAATTTTTTTTTTCAAATGTTTGTATGTTGTATTTATGCAACAATGCGCATTTAAGGGTTAAACATCAATAAAGCATTCAAAAATTGTTGCAAGGGTAGGCAGATGAAATGTTTAGGGGTATGTTAGACAGAGGTGAAGAGCAGTATACATTTTTATTGCAAACTAGCTTTCACCCGCGACTCCATCTGCGTGGAATTATTAAAAACCAAGTTAGTAGCCCATGTGTTCTTCCAAATTATCCTCTACATCTACACCAAATTTTATTGAAATATGTTCAGCTGTTTAGACTACAAACTCTAACAAACATCCATCTATCCATCCATCCATCCGTCTAAACTTTCGCATTTATAATATTAGTATGAAGTATGATATAAAGCGTCATTTGATTGAAACAAGGTTTAATTCATTTCAAATCTCTTTTATGGCTTTATTTTTAAGCATAAAAAGATGTGCTATGTCCCAAGAGTTAAAAATTTCCTTTAAAAATAAAAGATGTATCAAATAGTTACAGATTTAAACTTATTATGTCAATCTCTTATACAAATAAAGGCCGGAAAGTCATTAATAACTATTTCAATTGTTGCACATCTCTATGAGTCAACCACTTAACATGATTGAAGTGGTTATTCAATAAAATATTGCAAGTGCATGAAAGATATATTTTTCACAATGAAGGATTATAGGAAAGTGATTGGATATCAAAAGATTAATTTGTTATATATCTAGGTAACAATCCGAGCAATGCCAGACAATATTTCTTCATTATTTCAACTCTAATCTTTGTTGTACCTCCTTACCTACTAAAATTTTGTGATATACGCTACAATATCCACAATGGGTCTTAGCTTTATGGCACCTTTTTATTAGTTTGCATTAACAAAACAATAGATTGTTACACAGTTTATTTAAAAGTAACCATTTGGTTATTTTAACAGAATGAGATGAATATAAATTAGCATCTTACTTACTAAAAAGTTTATTCTCAAATGGAATCAATCTCATTTATAAGTCTAAATGTTAAGGCCTAAAAAACAACAGTTTTTTGTACCTTTGAACATCCTTTCTATTGGTAAATAATTTAAAATCCACAGCATGATTCGGTACATTTAACAATTTTTTGTCAGTTTCTCAAGAATGAAAATTTAAAATAAAACTTAAAAATTGAAGTTGTAAACACAAAAGTTGACAGCGTCAAGTTATTTTGACAATAATTTAATAATGTTGCCTTTAATTAATAAACATACAGTTGAGAGACAAAAGATTAGACAGCGATAAAATGTGTATTGTTTTTTGAAAATAATTCAAGTAAAAAAAAATTTAAAACACCAGAAAATATTGTATTTATTTCATACAAATCTAAAATTCACTAAAAAATATTAAGAATTTAAGGACAATATAGATAGTATGATATTTATCAAATTAATTTGGTGGAAAACCTGTATTAATATATTTTTAATGATGAATTAAATTGCACAGTTTCACTATGTAAGACTCTTTCGAATGGAAATAACAATTTAGAGTAACTTACATGTGTTTGTCTGCTTCCTTATAAATTAGTATTATTCATTTAAACATTTTCACTTTATCTTTCACTAAATGTATTCACACATTAACACAAATAAACGACATTAACTTAGAGGAAAAAGCCGTGAAAAAATATAATATGTCGTTCCTAACCAGAGCTAAAACAGTCTGAAGTTGATTTTGTAGCAATGCAGTGTTCTGCGCATGTTTTATGAATGGAGAGTCCGTCGCGCAGATCCTCTACAAAACGGAGCGAGCACATTTTAATTATGTTATTGATAATCTCGAATGAGTCAACGAACTTGTCTAAAGGCTTTTGTTCTGATATATCAAGTCCGATTGGACTTAGACTATGTGATGCGTTTCAGTTAATAAATGCGTTGTGCAAAATTGATGATAAGATTACCGACATCCTTGTTAACGCTGAAGTATAGAATGGACTAATTTTGTAACAAAGGCTTTTTATTACATACATACATAAGTAAGA
>LD688956.1:4115142-4126486 GCA_003118335.3 Papilio memnon
ATTGCTGACATCTTAGGCAACAAAGAAGTGTGTGTTTACGCTTTATTATATTAGTATAGAGTATAGATTTATACTAGAATAAAAAATAAAAAACTATGTGATATTTATTTTATACATTGAATATTTTACAATTAAATAAAATGTATTTAGTTTTTCTATAAAGAAAAGATAAATATAATGTTTGTGTTCTGTTTCAGATATATTTAGCTAAAATAAACAAGAGAGTGCGTGATTATAAGATAAATGTATTGAATGAACCAAGACCGGGGAAGAAATTATTAGTACTTGACATTGACTATACATTGTTTGACCATAGATCGGTAGCAGAGACTGGTATGTATTACTTTTTAACACAAAAATAATTTTTTTATACAATAAGGCGGCAAACGATCAAGCGGCCATCTAAATCGGCCGAAAGGACGAAGCGAACGCTGCCCATAGACATCCGCAATTGCAGATGCGTTGATTACCCTAAATCGACGGAGGAGACGCCCATAAAGAGGATATTTCCCCTTCTATGCATCTCCTCCACCGTCAAATCCACTTTCCCATCCAATCCTTGCCTTATAAGAAAAGGGTGGAACGGAAAAGGGACTAAATTGGGCTTCCGGTACCACACTCATCAGACGAAACGCGGAATTGCTCCCACTTCACGCCTGTCGTCTGTGTGGTCGTGGTATTGCATCGGGCGAGCCAACCCATTCATGCTAAGATGTTAAAGCGGGCTCTACCACTGTTATGTGCATGCAAAACAAATAATTTCTTAAAAAAAACAGTGTTGATTACTCCATTTTTAAAGATAATGAAAAATTAATGGAAAGTGTAACACTTTTTTAACAAACTTCAAAAAGGAGGAGGTTCCCAATTTGATTGTTTTCTTTATGTACAAGAATAATTCCGATTTATGATCCCCGATTTACGTGATTCTTATTTTGTTTGATGCGGAGTAGCTGCCATTTGATTCAACATTTTTCAAAATCAACAACTATTCAGTTGTTTTTTTTAAAAAAGCGAACGAAATTATTGCCTTGAAGTCTGTACAGACTAAGCTTGGAACTTAGTCTCCACTATTATAACTATATTGCCACCCATCTTACTCTATTAAAAACCAAGATAAGACTATTCTAATAAGAATCTACCTATCTACCAAAATCAGAATATACATGTGACATATTGGTATTAATTATATTCTAAATTTTGCTGGCGACTTTAAAAACGTGGTTATAATTATAGTCTACAAGCGAGGTAATTTTTTGCATAGCATTCGACCGCGACTCCGTCCGCGTGTAAGAAAAAAATCAAAAGCATGTAGTCTACATATTCTTCCAGGCTATCCTTTACATATATGACAAATTTCATCAAGATCTGTTCAGCAGTTTACGCTACAAAATCTAAGAAACATCCATCCAAACTTTTGCATTTATAATTTTAGTCAAATATATTTGATTCCTAGGCTATGAACTGATGAGACCTTTCCTACATGAATTCCTAACATCAGCTTATGAGGATTATGACATAGTGATATGGTCGGCAACTGGCATGAAGTGGATAGAAGAGAAGATGAGACTGCTCGGAGTGTCCACTCATCAGGAATACAAGATTATGTTTTATTTGGATTATTTAGCTATGATAACAGTCCATACAACTAAATATGGGACCATTGATGTAAGTGTTTTTTTATATTTATGGTGGTTATTGTGTTGCTAGTTTAGTAAAAAAATATTGCCATACGATTTTGCCATATTTTGTATGACAGTTGGATCACACATCTTAGACTTGACACCCAAGTTCCGATTGCACATATTACAATATAAAAATTACAAAAAAATTAAAGTAAAAATCTCTTGCTACTAAATAACCTTTTAGTTGGTGTCTTTTTTCACACTTTCGTATTAAGCCATGTTTGTTCTTAAAAAATGATTTAAATATAAGTAATTTTGATTTCAGGTAAAACCATTAGGAGTTATCTGGGGCAAATACTCTCAGTATAGTCCAAAAAATACAATAATGTTTGATGACATCCGAAGAAACTTCATCATGAATCCAAAAAGTGGTCTCAAAATCAGACCTTTCAGACAGGCACATCTGAACAGAGACAGAGATAGAGAACTAGTCCATTTATCCACATATCTGAGAGAGATAGCACAATACTGCGATGACTTTGATCAGTTGAACCACAAGAAATGGGAGAAATACAAGCCTGATAGGAATAGAACTCAACTTGCGGGTAATAAGAGAAAAGCGGAGGACAGCGCTCCGAGTACGCCGAAAGAATGACGGTAGTTCACAAACCGACACTACCGCCCCCAATGGCCCGCGGGAAAGTGACGCAAACTCGAATCGCCTTATCGCTTAGAAGACTGCAATATTTTTACAAGGATAGATAATGCCGAACTAAATATTAGTTTATCTTTAAAAATAAATATATTTAATCTGCCGCTAGTTAAATTTAGTCACTGTTTATGCTATGGCATAGTATAGGCCGTAAATAAATGTAATGGCCATTACTGCCGAAAAATGGGCGTCGCCAGGGGGGGAGGGGGGATAGCGACTCGAAAATTTTAAATGTAAATCAAATCAAAATACTAAGGTACAGTCGCGGAAATCCGCGGTGATGAGGAAAATTTATTCATCTTCATCGCAATGAGACAAACTTCGCCTCTTCCTGCAACTAATTAGATAGCAGTGAGTGCAAACCAAATGTGTTTATCATTAACCGACCTTATTTTTCGTACAGACACATTAAGCTGCGTTGTGTTGATTTTTGTTCCGTGTCTCGATTCCAAATGTTCAAACGATTGTAGCTTAGATGGAACACCGCCAGTTTACTGTACCTACAATAACTAAAAAAAATATTTTACTACTAGCCACCTCTTCATCATCAGCCTGGCAAGTAGCCTCTTGAAATAAAAGCGAAATGACTGCTCCCACGGACATCTGCATTTGCAGATGCTCTACCTGATTTGAAAGAGGGGACGCACAGGAAGAGGATGTTTCCCCCTCCTATGTGTCTATCTGTCAATTCCACCTTCCCATTCCTTCCTTAGAAGGTTAGGAACGTAACGATTAACCCTTAAATACATGATTTTTTATTTAATTGTGAAATAAATATTTCAGTATAGATTTTGAGTCACAGTTTAAGGGAAAAATAATTTAAAAAAATCTTAGTTTCAATAAAAACTACACTTTTGCTTATAGACTTTTGGCAACAATATGCATTTAAGGGTTAAAATTAGGCTTCCGGCACGCAATACAACGGATTTTAATTTCATCTTCCTTATAAACAACCTGGATAGCTTTTTAATGTTTTTTTTTTCTCTCTAAGATAAATTCTAATCAACAGTTTGAGAACGAAAACTACAAATCCAAGTATTTGATGTAACAGCTACAAAACAATAATTCTAAATCAAAGCGTCTTTTCCATTTTAAATATTTGTAATAATATAGTTATTAATATTTTTCACCAGTAATATAGTCAATAATCTGTACCTTTATTATTGAGTAAAGCGATGTACTCCCATTGACACATGACTTAATTTTGGAATATAAAAAAATATGGCAACACTATACTTATCAATGTCACTATAACTGCATTTTAATTTAATATCAAATTCTTCCATTGCAGTATTAACTCGATTAAAAGTATTAACAAATGGTTTTAATAAGGAAATGACAATATTAAAAGAAATTAAATCTTCCTTACTGGTCTATCCTTAAAAATACTTATCATAAGCGAATCTTTAAAAAGCTATTTTATTACTTCTTAAATAACTATAGTTGTCTGCAGTCTTTTTACACTCATTATTAATCTCAAACTTGCAATTTATTAGGCTGAACAAACTTTTAAAAATATAAAATAAGGGCATAGGTAAGCATTTAATGCATTGTATTTATTTTTTTAATATAACTGGCAACATTGTCATTTAAATGCTCCTTGTATATTAGTAATAATTTTATTGTAAATTAGAATAAAGATATTTATAAATGATTAAAAGTAATGATTAAAAGTATGTAGAAACAAAAGTTTTTGATTTTTATTTGCTACCATAGAGTTATGAAATGTTTGTTACTTAATACGTGAGACAAACATCGTCATCAGATTTAATTATTTTAAAAATAATTGATGTAGATTTGACAGAATAATCATGACGTTATATGCTCGCTATGTACAGTCGCGGAAATCTCGGTCTTCCACTTACGGCAAAAGCAAAATTGCCTTGACCTTGCAACCAGACAAACTCGGTCCCTTACAAATAACCAATTAGGTAGCAGTGAGTTGAGGATGACAATAATAAAAAAGCAATGTATCGTTTCACAGACCCACCTTTTTCATAAATATTTAAAACCGCGAAATGGTTAACGTTCAAACGACTAGCTTTTAAAAGTGGAACACCGTCAGATACCCCGATTGTACAATCTTTAAATTATGCTTTTACCGGACGTGACTTCTTGATAAAGAAACCTGTCGAATTTGAACACAAAATGTGAGCTAAACAATTATTATTAATCTGTTACACACTTGGTTTTATGACGTCACCGTTTTTAAGAGTAAGTAAACACATAAGTTTTCGTATTGTTTAACAATGAATTAATTAAATTATGCAACTACTTAACTATTTTAAAGATAATATTGGCACATATCAATAATTCGACAGGTAAATCTTATGAAACTAAAGAAAAGTACTTAAAATACAACATCATATACATATAAAATACTAAGAATTAAAACTGTATACGAAAACATACCTACGTATATAAAAATACTGGTGGACATAATATTAAAAGCATAGATTAAAATAATCGACAGTAAGAAAAAGACATAAATCACTAGCAACCATAGGAGAAACATAATTTATATTGGCTAAATACACTTAAGTGTGAAAGCCAAGAAAAGAAAAAAATACATAATCTATCGAGGTAGACATTGTTTTAAAAATGTATCATAAAATGTACCAATAAAATAAACAGAACACTAGTCCCTGTTTAAATGAAAAAAAAATAACAATGTAATTACGCAGATCCACAGGCAGCACAACATTCGAGGCAAATTTGACAACCTTCACAAATACCATTAAGACATTCACAGAAACAATTCTCGTAACAGCAAGCCGCGAAACACATTACTATAGCATCCAAAAAATTAGCGCATAATGTACATAAATCCAACGGACATAAACAGCACTCATTCATGTTATTTTCACTTTGAATATTTTTGTCACCATCTTGTTTATTTTCCCGCGCTTTAGGTTGACAGGTTACAACTTCGGTTTGAATTTTTCCCGATTCTATTTCAAATGCACTGTTTAAAGGCACCCGAGCACTTTCATCGACGCTATCGATTGATGTCATTTTTCAAAACAAATTTACAATTTAACAGTTAAATTAAATTTCAAAATCCATTTGAATATTTGAGTGTCGCTGCGAAGATCTTTGGAGTGAATATGTGCTTTACGAGTTGATCGGTAAACCAACTAAACGTTTATAGAACGAGATAACTGTTACAAACAGCTTATTTTTAGCGCGGTGACGTTTCCCGCCCATTCGATTATTGTTTTAATAACGCAATATTCTGTTATGGACTCTAGCCTTTAAATTATAAGATAGGATTTCACATAAATGTTTCGATGTCATCTAGCAAACATTTTTATTTACCTATCTCTATCAATTTTTAAAATATTTTTAATTTAAGTATATATTATTCAATAGATTGCAACAATCATCTTGATGATTAGTAATAAAACCAATTATAAAACTTTAATTAAGCAATCATTCGGAACATTCGTCTACGCCGCAGTAATGTCTCATTAACATAGACTACGGTAGACCTAAAGTGTTAATTTCCACTTATGACCGGCTAACAACGTCCAACCGGCAACCGGCAGTATTATATGAAATGAACTGTGTTCTATTCCACTGGCGCGACAACGACTACTGTATGAAATATTAGTTGCACAGCTAGCCGTTCGTGGAAATAGGTATAACAATACTCTGACATGACCCTTCACCCATAATTTTCAGTATGTGTAAAGTACTCTGTCAGCCCCTTACTGACAGCTGACAGGCAGTAAAATGCAAATACAAACAGGATTTATTTTTATTTTTTCGTATTGTGATTGCGTATTGGTTGTGATTCGGAGCAATAGATAAATAAAATGACGCACAAAATGAGTAATACACATTCGAATAACATTAAATATTAATCAGTGAGCATCAAGTCACATAACCTTTTGATTTTATGCTCATTATCGTAAAATGTGAGGATTTTTCCTTTAATACGAGGAGAAAGTTAGTTGAAAGTGTGTAGTGAGTAATAAAAAGTTGTGAGTATTAAAACAAAAAACTGTGTATCGAATTTAATTTAAAAATGACAGAAGTTATAACTGCTCAACCAACATTTAATAACGCAACAAACACATTGTCCGACGATCCTCCTCGTTATGAAGATGTGATATCAACACAACCTTATCGTACTGAAAATATTCAAAATATTGACTCAAATGAGATAGAAGCCACAAATATAGAAAACGACATGACAACAGACAACATGAATCCTGAACAAGAGAATGAAGAAAGACGTAAGCAGAGACAAGTTGATTGTTGTTGTGTTTATATTAGTGATGACAATGATTGTTTCTGTTGCCACATGATTTCAAATTGCTTTATTAGTATTGGAAATTGTACTGAATCTTGTTGTGAAAGTTGTGGTGACTGTATACATGAGAGTTGTGAATCTAATGATAGTGGTCAGAATGATGATAGTTGCTGTGTTGGTTGTTGTGATGGTGACAGTGGTGGCAATGATGATTGTTCATGTGATTGTAATTGTTTTGATTGAAACTCAGTTTAAATTATCTACCCATTTGATAATAATTAATAAATCTCTTAAGAGATATTATTATATTATATTAGATGGTGTGTTGTATTATTATATTGTTTAGATATATAAAGAGTATAAAGATTTAAAGATTTATTTATAAAGTTGTTAAAGCACCATAGGAACCATCCTACACTAGGCTCTGGATTTGTCTTGTAGGAGGGTTCTTCCGTCTTATTGCTAGTTATTTAGGACATACAGTAATATAAGATAAGTTGTATGTGAACTAAATGTAATGAAACATGTATAACAAATTTTATGTTTAAGGTTTTTATTAAGTTAAGTCTAATATAGTTCTAATATTGTCTTACTCAACACAAATGTGAAATTGTGCCAAATTCTGTAACAAAACTGTTTGGAATTTAATATAACAGACTGTATGACTTTTAAATATGCCAATGCTATATTGAACAATTAATATGTATTTTTTTTTAAGTTTTTTATATTCTTAGCTCTTCGCAGGGTTTTAATGGACTTTAACAAAAAAGAGAATATATTTCAATACAAGTTGTATAGCAGTGAAGTTATTAGGGATATACTTAAATGAAACAGCCTTGAAACTCACTAATTTATTAATATTAAGGAATGTGTTATAAATTATTCTTGCCTGGAATAATAAGATAATTTTCCTTGTGTCTGTAAATGTGCCATATTGTTAAAAAATTGTATTTTTTAATGTATACATTTGTAACCAATCAAGTTATATGTGCAAATAATGGATGTTTTTTATATGTGTACTTGAGAAATTGATGGTATTGACACTTCTACTGTTAATATTTAGATGATTACATTTCTACATGTTTTTGAATTATTTTACATTCACAGTTTATATGTACTTGTTACTGTTTTTATATAGATTTTTATAAAATTTATCTTCTAAGCATATTTTTGTCAAATGTGCAAAATTTATAAGACTGTTCCAGAGTTAAATAGACTATTTAGGCTTTTTTGTACACTCAGAGACGTTAAGTTCTATAGAAATACCTCTTAGAACAACAATTGGGTAAAAGTTTTTAGTATGAGAAATTTATATACTGTCCGAATAACTTGTGTCAGACTAATTGTTAGTAGTAGACAACTTATAGGTTTTTTATTACTATTAATGCAACCATTTCTGACGCATATTAGTGTTTATGGTTATAATGGTAGTTTTAATAAGTTTTATGAATGGAAAATTCACAAGTAATAAGGTAAAATCTTACAATATAAAGAATGATTCACTCAATATGGTTATTGCAGTTTTAAAAGAGTATTGCAACTGTACTTACAAGTAATCTTACTTAAAAGATTAAATAAGTTTTTATATTTTATCATATGTTTTGTAAATAACAAAAAAATCTGCAAAAATCTTTTATAATGTCTTCAAATGTTGTGACAACCCAACCGATATCTAAAAGATCAGAAAATACAAAATCTAATGAAAAAATGAATTCAACACCTTGTGAAGATATTGAAGGAAATGTTGACAATAATCAAACAAATTCCGGTAAAAATTCTAACGAAGAAACAATATTTGATAATGAAGCAAACGATTGTTTTTTTAACAGTTTTCTTTCGTATTGTTGTAAGATTATCTGTTGTGGTCAGAATAGTTGTTGTGGTGATACCCAATGTGATTGTGTATGCGTATATCGTGATTGTTGTAAATGCAGTAGTTTCACTAATAATGAAAGTTGTTGTCAATGCAATTATCTTTGTTATTAAGGGGGCCTTCAAAAGGAGAGTGAACAGCTACCTATTAAGCCAGCACGTACCATCTTTCGACTGCATCGTTACTTCCTTCAGGGATCGTGGTCAAGCGCTAGCTTAACAAATAAAAAAAAAGCACACAGGGCCAGCGTTGGGCGGTTGGACGATCGCCCAAGGCGCTGGATACTGTTAAAACCGTAACTAAAAGTACACAAAGATTCTAAATATTTGATTTTTTTGTAATATTTAGTTTGAGAAAAAGTAAAAATTAAATCAGCATTATCATAAACGTGATATTTTATACGTAATTTGAACCTTGTATCCTGTTAATTTTATATTTTTCTATGTTTTATATATTTTTTAATTTTGTCTTGATTGTAGAACAGTTACATTATTGTGATATAAATAGGTATATCTCATAAACTTTAAACTTTGTTTTTAACTAATTAAATTTCAAAGTTTTTATACTACCATTGAAAAAGAATTTATATAGACCTTTAGTATACAGGTGGCTCTTAACGGACGGACGGTTTTGTGCAGGTAGTGGATCTTAATATCATTTTTTTTACAAAAAAATAAATAACTTTGAAACATTAGAAAAATCGGGCAACTAACTGCGTTTAAATGATAGCTATTGAGGTCCTCTACCTCAACAAAACCGTTGATCCGTCCGTTAAGAATCACCCTGTATAAATAATATTATGTATAAGTAATAAACATTGTATAATTAAACGGTATTTTTTAAATAAAATTGTTTTACTTATCCTTCCCTTCGCCATTCGCATGTTTGATGCAATTTCATCAAGACAACGAAAAATGTTTTGTACTAGCTGTTCCCATGTGGCTTCATCCGAATGAAAATATCTAATTTTATTGTTTACATTTGTCTTCTTCTTTTTTAATGAATAGTGGGATTACATTTGTCAAATTATCAATTGCAAATGTCAAAATGACATGACATGAGGACAAACCATGGCAACCTTGCTTCTTTGATATTGGCAGCAACTTGTGGTCTCTTTCCCACATTAGGGATTCTATCCAAAATATTTACCCCCTAAGTTTAATGGTGTGAAAATGTATAGCCTAAAGCGTGACGTAAGTATACTTTTTATTAAAAAAAGAATTATTCAAAAATATGCCGTAATTGCTGACTTCTTAGGCAACAAAGAAGTGTGTGTTTACACTTTATTACAGTATAGATTAGTCTTATTCTTTGGTATTAATTATGTAATGCATTTCTGATAAAGCCCGCTACTCTAGTAAATACGACTGGATTAAATAATTTATTATTTCTTTGTTCTAGCGTGATTTCGTTACTATTTTTTAACCATTGCCGTTGGTTCCAAGTTAGCTCTTTTGACCATCAAGGTTGTTTAAAAGGAAAATCCTACGAAGATATTACTACTTCATATCGTAAATAACATTCATAAAATCATCTTAGAAACCTGTACAATGGCTATAAAATGTTAATACCTTGATGAGGATAATGGTTTTCCGGAATATTTTAAATCAAAACGTTTCATAGATGTATAGCTTCTTGTAACTTTGAATTAATCAAAAATAAAACCTTATAAAATTGCGGTATGTCGAGGTGTCAAAAACTTATGTATAATAAAATTCCTAATTTAATGGCTTGTTGACTGTGATTCGCGTCTACTCCGATACAGGGGTGTATCTTGACGCGACATCCATTTACACCCCTATCCCTAAAACTGTGTTTTCCAATACCTCAATGTAAAGCCACTATAAAAGAATGACACTATGTTTGTAGCTAGCTTCAGCTATATTTTCTGTGTTTTAATTATTAATGTCTTAGTATTATGGTTGTCAAATATCTTGTCGGTTCAAGGTCATCGACACGATAGGTACCCTCGAATTCCGTAATACCTTAGTGTTCGCCTTAGCGATTCGCGTGAAGTTAAGAGTCGCGATATATGAAAACTATAATACCTATAAGGCAAAATGGCTTGCATTTTGCCTCCGTTTTCAAGAAATCTTAATTATTTTAAAATGACACACCTTTGTAGATACTCGTTTTGTGGCTATGAGTAACGGAGGTACAATTTATTACAACTAGTCAAACATGCGTAGGCCGGGGAAATACCTGAGTTATTGATAACGTTTTCTTATTTTTTGTAAACCACTTTCTGACCTCTTGTATCTATCTATACTAATATAATAAAGCGTAAACACACACTACTTTGTTTCCTAAGATGTCAGCAATCACAGCATATTTTGGAATCATTCTTTTTTTAATAAAAAGCCCTACACTTACGTCACGCTTTAGGCTACATATTTTCACGCCATTAAACTTAGGGGGTAAATATTTTGGGTAAAAACTTTAATGTGGGAAAGAGACCATAAGTTGCTGCCAACATCAAGGAACCAAGATTGCAATGCTTTGTCATCATGTCATGTCATTTTGACATTTGCAATTGATAATTGCCAAATGTCCATACTAATGCGAAAGTTTGGATGGATGGATGTTTGTTACTACGTATCTCCAAAACGGCTTGATAGATCTCTATGGCACAGATGTAGAATAAAAAGAACATCTAGGATACCTGCAAGTTTTCCGCGCGGTCCAGTCGCGGGCAAAGGTAGTAAACATTTTTTTTAATTAAAACAACTTATAAACATTTTTAATTTTTATTCACATCGATCACAATAGTACATAAAATGACTAGACAGACGGACACATTGATAGTTAAAATAGTTTAAGCGAGATCTAGACTTAGATATAATTTAACAAGAGTTTCATAAAGACCGAGTTTTTTGACA
>LD688956.1:4154411-4168669 GCA_003118335.3 Papilio memnon
GCGGGATTCGAACCCAAGACCTGCAGATTACAAGTCAAGTGCTTAAACCACTGAGCCACCGACGCTCTCAACAGGGGTGTGTGTTATATTGAAAAACCAAATTAAAATAAATAAATAAACAACAAGCTAAAGTCAAAGACCCAGTAATCGCTTGTGAACCAGTAATTGATAGTTTTTGATTTGGTGTCTCATTATTAGATATTCGATAACTTAATTCGTACTATTTACTCATAAAATATTAGTAGAACTATCTGTTTTCCGTAGAAGTGAAGGAAAGTGATAAAGGAAATTGCGTTTTAATCACACTAAACTATTAATAACTGGTACATTTACCTTACCGCAAACGCCGGAACTCAAATACGGGAAAATAACGTTAAGTTTGAACATCATTTTACACAAACATTTGACGTACTACTGCTCTGTAAAGTACGACTTTTAGTACTACTTCTGCAAAGTACGATTTTTTAGTACTACTGCTCTGTAAAGTACAAATTTTAGTACTACTGCTATGCAAAGTACGATTTTTTAGTACTACTGCTCTGTAAAGTACGATTTGTTAGTACTACTTCTCTGCAAAGTACGATTTTATAGTACTACTGCTCTGTAAAGTACAATTTTTATAATTATTCCAGAACGGATCCGGAGTCTGAACATTTCCTCGAAAATATCTATCATATTTGTATTGATTACAAAAGAAAGAGGTTAGAAAAAAATGATATTAAATTGGCTAAAAATAACCACCAAATAAGTTAACAATACTAACAACAGCTTTGTTTTTGTATGACTGTATTTATAGTGATCTAGGTTATTGTATTTTATTGCTATTTTAATAAATTCATTAATTAACATTAGCTCTATACGTTCCCACTGAGGGAAGCAGAGTCTACCCTAAGTTAGTGATCAGTCAATCAATTGGCGAACTGAGGGTTGATTTCACATATTTATTTCTTCTCTAATGCAGGTTGCATCACGTTTTCCTTCACCATAAAGAAAGAGAAATAAAGCAATTTTTATTTTCATATCAATCGTAAGTATTTTAATTTATAACAACTGTCCAATGTATTTCAGAGCACATAAATCAGGGAGAGTAGAACTTTGCAGATATGGCACTGGTAACACTGAGCAGACGCAAGCTGATAACAACAGCAACAAGAGTTTGGGAGTCAGGTAATCTATACTAATATTATAAAAAGGAAAAATTGTATTGAAATAACTCAAAAACTATTGGGCCGATTTTAAAAATTCTTTCACCATTAGAAAGGTAATTTATCTGTAACATAGACTATATGTTTTAATTTACCGCGGGTGAAGTCGCGAGCAATAGCTAGTTTTTTATAAAGTAATGCAATATTTTTATGCCATAACTTCGACAAATGATGAACAACCACTATTGAAATTTTAAACACTATTGGTCGCGACTTTGTCTGTGCTGTATTAAAAAACTTTGTAAATAGCCTATGTGTTCTTCCAGACTATGTTATGACAAGTTCTAGTTCTGTTCAGTTGTTGTGGACATACAGTTATATTAGTATGATAGGAGTTTAGAAAATCGAACATAATGGTAACTTGTTTATATTAAGCGATGTATTTTAAAGTCAATATTAATAATAGCTACCTATAGATCTAGGTAATCTGCAACGCCTATGATGCTAAATTGTATACAAATAATAGTCACTTTTGGTATTTTTTCCAGTCCAAACAACAGTCTCGTGAGACCGTACAGTCCGAAATCCAGCACCAACCTCGCTGGAAACTACAACCGACCACAGCCACCGCCGTACATCGGCTCCACAACTAACTCCCTCCACCAGCGCAGATCTGGCAACACTACCACTCCCTCAACTAGCGGCCACAGCCCAGACCACAATCGTACACTAGCACTAGAAGAATCGCTAAAACTACTAAACGAGGCAAACATAACCAACTACGATGGACCTAAAAACCCAATAATAGACCTCAACGATAGTACCGAGGACTACGTACTCGTTAAACCCGATTATATCCCGTCCAAACCGGATTTGACCGGTTATAACTCGATCAAACCGGATTTAGATGATATAAATGTGCCAGAATTGGCAAAATATGGGGTGACAGGTATTGGTGGTATATGACATAGTGTGTCAACGGATGGCACACGGCCTCCGGTTAAGACATGGTTCTGTTAACACTTTTAGTGCCACCAACTCGAGATGAGTTCACTTGGGAAATCTTAGTGGTATGGAACGTGTTAAAGCTGTTTTTTTTAGAAGAAATGCTGAAATGTTTTTTTTGGGTGGTTTTTGCATAATTTATGGCTTCCAGTAATGTATGTGTGTCCGTTCGTTATATTTTGCATAATGACTATGAGCGAGTGAGTGAATGGGATTGTGAGCGAATCATTCGATACGCATTTTCTTCGGAGTGCTATAAAAGATAGTTTTTTTTTTAATCAAGCATTGCTTCTTAATTGAAATGGAAGAAACTGACATCCAGGCTTTCTCTAATCTTTTACTTTGGCGAATTAGAAAAAATAATTTTGCTAAAAAACTTAAAAAATTGTTAGAAGTTAGTTTAGTAAATATATTTCCGGTTGTAGACTTTCATACAGTTTTTTTTTTGTAGAAATCTAAAAATTTCAAGTGTTATTCAAAATGGACAATATACGTAGATAAATTAATTTTATAATAGAATCTGGTTTAACTGTTCTAGTCAATTTTCTCAACAATTAATATAAGAAATTTAGAAAATAAAAAGTGTTGTATTTGTTACTATATTTTAGTATTTTTAGGAATGTAGATTAGCATTTAAAATCTAGTCTTCATATTGTTACTGTTATTACTACTGTTGATACTAAAGCACTTATCTTTTGCCTGTGACTTCGTCATCATCAACCTCAACCATCAAGAGGTTACCTAACATAACGCATAGGACACTAAAATTTTTTTTAATCATTTACGGACGTAGTCGTGGGCGACAGCTAGTCAGCTATCAGCCTTATGACGTCACGCGTCTGCTCAATACCGTCAGACGCCGTCATAAGGCGGTCATTAGTCATCTTTGAAATATGTATGTTTTTTAAATTAATACTCAATTAACGCATTTAATATCGAATAAAATACAATTACCTGTAGTTGATGTTTGCAGTTAGTATTAAAAGATATAAAAATGTATAAGATTTTTATTTCAAAATGAAGCAAATTCTCTTTATAACCTAAAGGTGTGTATTTTTGTATGTATTGAAATAACTCAAATACTACTGGGCCGTTTTCAAAAATTCTTTCACAATTAAATAGCTACGTTATCACAGAGTAACATAGGCAATGTTTATTACAAAATTTTAACTTCCGCGCGGACGAAGACAAGAGCAACAGCTAGTAAATAATGAAGTACTTATACAGAAAGTGTGGTACATATTTATGCCAAAACTCTGTCGTCCGTTCCATTTCCATCATCACCATCATCACCAGCTCACTATACGTCCCCACCGAGGGGCTCAGAGCCTACCCTAAAGTTAGGGTGACTAGGCCATAGTCAACCACGCTGGCCAAGTGCGGGTTGGTTGACTTCACACATATCTTTGAATTTCTTCGCCGATATGTGCAGGTTGCATCACGATGTTTTCCTTCACCGTAAGAACGTCGGGTAAATTATGTACATATGAAAATTCGAAAAATAGAAAACTCACATTGGTACAAGGCGGCGGGATTCGAACCCAAAGACCTGTAGATTACAAGTCAAGTGCTTAAACCACTGATCCACCGACGCTCCATTTCACGAAGAATATTCTTTCGAATTTAAAAAAAGAAGAAAAAAAAAAACATAATTTCTTTTACAATTTTATTTTAAAATAATAATTACAGAATAATTCGTAACAATTAATATATTAACCAGAGTTAATTATCACAATAATTATAAAGTAGAGATCTGACTATATTAATACAATAAAGTAATAACTGACAATTAACACTGTATTTTATTTCATATAACTTCTGCATCACAGTAAATAACTGGGAATTTTATTTTTCTAAATCTTATATTTTGTGTTAAGAAGTTCGTACCGTGCTTGTAGAATTGGCGCAACACTAGTACTTATCGCATAAACGTCACGTCCCTAGCTGACAGCTGTCAATGCCATTAGAAGGATTGGATATTCGCGCGCATTGCTGGCGAGATCTGTAGTGAGTAGTGGAGTGTTTATATTAATAGCGCTAGTTGCAACTAAATTGTTGAAAACTTGCTTTGTGAACTAGGTTACTTTTGCAATTATCGAGTTATATGAAATATATTTTAACTTTAGGTGATAACTGTCCTAACAATTATACGTGTATTTTTATTTTGTACTATTAACGTATAACATTAACACTTACTTACCATAAAAAAGTGTTCAATATATTTTAAACCCTTTTTTTTAAATCGCCGGCCATTAGCGTCAAGGTGTGACGCTAATGGCCGGCTTGATTTTTGACAAATTAAGGTTATATAAACATTATTATGAAACTTGCGGAATCTAGACCAATAAATAATAAAATATACAGAAAGCTATGCACATGGATATGTATTTATGTATATTTTTGGTGAAACATACGTTGACGTCCATAAGCGGTGATCAGAGTTAAAACACGTTTTAACTAAAAAATGTCTAACTATATATTTTGGGGCAATACAGTAATTAAAATATAATATATCTTATGTACTACTATAACACATTATATTAACGAATAAGTAATAACTAATTGCTTAGTGCTAGCAAAAAAAAACTTCACTTCGAATGTCCTGGAACTTTAAAATCTTTACAATAAAAAGTTTGTTACTTTTCAAATCCGCTTTTCATATCAGAATATTTTAATTAAAAAAACTGCTTTAATAATTAGGCAAATGCCAATCTCAATTACAAAAGGATTTAGAATTATTTAGTAGATTAAAAAAATATATATTGCAAAATTTTATTACCTCTACAGATCGATTAAAATAATGCAATATTGTCTTTTAAAATACATAAAGTAACAATTGTGAATTGATTAAAAAAAAAAACTTAAAACAAATTCTAACACTGCTAACACTTTGGATGTGTCTATTCTATTAGGAAGTGCATAATAGTCTATGACTTAACATTACTAATACCATAGAGTAAAGATACCTATATTTTTAAATAGCAACACTATTCAATAGGTTTCCAGCAGACGATAGCTCTCATATCATCAGGCGCTTTTCCGAAGATTCTGTCTCCGTTTGGGTCGATGTATTCGTTAATTTGATAATCCAGTAAGTTTTGGAAGCCGAGCACATCAGTTCCCAATTGCTGTAAAGAATAAATAAATATGATTGTTTTTACAAGCTGTCAATGATTGATAGCGTAGGTGAGGTAACACATCGATGTTTTTTTTTTTCGTTTTTTGAAAAACCATGTAAAATTATTTGAAGTTCTTAGGAGCAAGAAAACATCGTGATGCAACCTTTCTGTTAAGTCCAATTGCCTCTTTGGATACATATATGAGCTCACGACGACTGTGTTTCAGTACTTTTGCGACTAAATTATATTCAGTTATCTTACCTGAGTTAACGGACTTGTGTTTGTAGTGAACACTCCATGGAATCGTCTATCACGAGCAATCCGCATGGTGCCATGTTCTAAAGCTCGTATCGCTGCCACGTTGTCTTGAGGGCTCAATGATGCCGCTGTTGCCATCATGAAGGAGTGCAGAATCTTACCTAGATATCAAAACATTGTTATCCGACTCGAAGGACCAATAATTTGATCGTAACAACACCTGATAATTGTTTTTTTTTTAATCAATTTTTTTAGGTAGATAAAATAAGCATAAAGCGTACCTTTTCCTTCAGGCAGCATGGTATCTCTAACAGAGCTCTCAATGAACTCGAGGAATGTCATAATTTTGGCGAGACCTCCCTTCAACTCGATCTCAGGCTCGTCTCGTGCGTCGAAGTTCAATGCCACCGCTACCGGTGTTCCTGAATCTGTAAAATATTGTTACACTCATCTAAGTTTGTAGCTTAGGTGCACTAAATTTTATGCTGTTCTCATCCTTTTCTCTCTACAAAATAAGATTAGCAGAGCGGTCTTATCTCATGACCTTATATTCAATGATTCTCTTACTCTTTTGTGAGCATTTACTACGAAAGACATTCTAATTTTCTGTTTCAGATTAATTCTAACAATCAGTTAGTGACATTCAGAAATACGTCGCTTATATTTAGAAAATTCATTGGCTTACTCAAAGTGTCAGATACTCACGATCCTCTAGAACAACGCTGAGCCTGGCCTGCAGCAGCGCGTCCCAGCAAGCACGGATGCAGTGCGCGTAGTCCTCAGTCGCGATCTCGTGCTTCAAGAACTGTTCCAGCTCCGCCTTCTCGTAGAACGACGATACGATCATGCTGAACATTTAAAAAGTAATAATAATAATGTCGGTAAAAAACAAGAAGTCAAGAAATCAAAGCTAGTATTGGGATTTGGTAGCAATACTTACTCGATAACTAGCTGCTCATGATCTTCAGCCATAGGCACTGTTTTAAACTTGTGGTCGTAGCCACCGGTCTCGTGGTCCGGACCGGTGCTCATATGGGCCAGCACGTCGCCTAGGTTGGCCGCTCCCAGAAACTCACTGATCTCTGTTAAATTAGTTGATTTTTAAATCCTTATAAGTCTAATTGGATTAGGTCGGTAGTATATTTTTTCCAATATAACAATACTGCTATAAAAGTTTTCGAAAAATCACTTAGTAATATTGTAAACATTTACCAATATAATATCCTCTATCCCGCAGTCTAGTGATAGTGTAAATAGAATTGAGAGAGTTTCCTCCCAGCTCGTAGAAGCCCGCCCTCACAGAGAGCGTCCCTCTCGCCGCTCTCCCGAGCACCTCTCCCACCGTTTCAAAGAGGACCTTGGCGGCCTCCAACTTCTCCGCTTCTACTCCACTGTAGTCAATGTCGAAAGATATCTCCGAGTCGTCTGTGAAAGTGAAAATATATTCTACTATAAATAAATGAATAACCAATAATAATTAGAGTCATCATCATCTCCTCCTCCTTATCCTAGTCCCGTAGGGTCGGCGCACCGGGTCTTCGTCCTCCAAATAACTCTGTCATCCGTCATCTCAGTCATCACTCCCTTCTTGATCATGTACCTTTCACGCAATCCATCCATCTCTTTCTAGGTCTATCTCTACCGTGTACCCCTCCACGTTCATAACTAACGTCCTTCTTGTTACATTCGATTCATCCCTTCTCATAACATGCCCATACCACGCTAACCTTTTACTCCTTATTTTCTCGACCACTAGTGCTAATAATAACCAATAATAATTAGAGTAGGCAGGAGGTATAGATTTTCATATGGTTCGATCCTTGAACACATCTTATTTACATACTTCTATGCTATCTTCTATCTATTAGAAACAAGAAATAATTATTTTTCATATTTAAACTGGAACTACTCCAGAAGTTTTACCATTTCTTTGACTATGATGTCTGGTAGGAACTTAAAAATTAAAAACGTATTTAATATCTTACCATTATTGTTTGTGTTTTCGTACATCTTGAGTAGCGCTTGTCTGTCCACCTTGCCGTTCACCAACAAAGGAACACTCTCTATAACTATTACCTATAGAATAAAGATAACTTAAAAAATTAACATTTTAGAAGCATTTTTTGATAAGGGAAGTGCCCAAAAAGCTAATTCCCTCAATTCTTCTACCTCTTTACTTTGTCTAAATCCTTTGTCGTTAATAAAGTTCTAACAATTATTTTTAATATTCCTAGAGTCGGTGCAGTATCCCTAACACATAGAAGACAAACGTCAAGAGAAAGGAGGGGCGAATGGAAGAGGGAAGGAAGTTGAGCGTGGCGATGAGACGACGGCCCAATAACTCAATTAGATATGCCATGCCAATGGGTGATTGACACGGAGACTGCGGGGACGCCCGAACCCCCCCAGAGATCACCATCGGGTCCTCTCACCCGGTCGCCAATCGGCACGATGAAGCCACTTTGGGATTTTCCTTTCACCTGGTTAGTGTGTGTGCCAGAGATATAGAGACCTCTTCCTTCCTTTCCTTCTATATAAGAAAGGGGTGTAGAAACAATGGATAATTACCTGTGGTAACATGTAATTTGTGAGAGAGTTCTTGAGGGCTGCTTCAATGTTATGTGCTGAGAGCCGCGCATCCGACTGCACAGTCACGAAGGCCAGCACTTCAGGATTACCACTCTCCAGCCCGTAGCAGAGGACCACCGCTGAGAATACGGTATTTTATATTATACTCTAAATTGCTAGATTAATCTTAAAAAAAATCTGTGAAATACTTCGATTGTAGTAAATTTTGATAACTTATTCAAATATTTAGGATTTTTGAATTAAATTGATTTTAATTTCAATCATAAACGATGTTTTTATTACAGAGTTTAATTCTCCAAAGGTTCAAGAGCGTCGGTGGCTTAGTGGTTTAAGCTGACTTGTAATATACAGGTCTTGGGTTCGAATCCCGCCATGTACCAATGTGATTTTCGATTTTTCGAATTTTTTGTATGTACAAAATTTACCCGACGTTCTTACGGTGAAGGAAACATCGTGATGCAACCTGCACATATCGGCGAAGAAATTCAAAGATATGTGTGAAGTCAACCAACCCGCACTTGGCCAGCGTGGTTGACTATGGTCTAGTCACCCTAACTTTAGGGTAGGCTCCGAGCCCCTCGGTGGGGACGTATAGTGAGCTTGTGATGATGATGATGACATTATTTCAATTCTTGCCTTAACCCGCTAGAAAATCTCTCGTAAACACACATCAGAACATATTGTATTCTTAATACCTTATTATTTCTTAATACCTTTCTCGATTCCCTCTACAGTAGCTACTGCAGTCTCTACTTCTAGCAGATCTACTCGATGACCTCGAATCTTGACTTGCGAGTCCGTCCTACCCGCGTACAAGATCATTTCTTTATGCAGTACTCCGAAGTCTCCAGTGCGGTATAGCTTGCCAAAATCTGTCACGAAATGTACATGTTATAACACATTACATTGTTATTAGGGAACTCATTGTTTATTCGTGGACACTGAGTAACCTTGAATTTGAAATTTTCGATTGCCGTAACACCATTAACGAACATATTACTATCTCTGTTTTCTGCAAATGGAATGAGAGGGATGGCTATATTATTTCAGACATTTTTCAAGGAAGAAGTATATTTTACAGATTAGTGAAATTATACTCTTAATGCTTAAGAATATTCCTAAACAGATTTTGGTACAGTTCTTTTCAAATATCTTGGCGGCCCAAGAGCGCACAGCGCAATATCTCCTCACATTTCACTACGCCCCCTACACCTACGATTGTGTTCTGTGAAGCAACTTTCGGAAGTTGAAGTCCCCTAAGATATCTGAAAACTACTATACCTGGATGCGATGCGTGAGGGTTGTAGCAGAACTTCTCAGGCGCCTGGCCGCCGACGTAGCCCGTTGCTAGATTTCTGCCCGCCACCCACACTTCGCCCGGCTCAGCCTCGCGAGCAGCGTTCATCTCCTCGTCTAGTAGATAGATGGCGCAGTTGTCGACCGGCTTGCCTGAGAGATTCACTTGTCAATTAATTAGTTCGTTTATTGTTTATTCACATTTCAGTCCTTCGAACTGTTAACAGTTCTTTCATTCATTCAAACCTTCAAAAGGACTGACACAGTTTTCTTAAAGATTTATGCATGAAAAACTCACCAATCGGTATCGTAGGATGAATATCCAACTGCGCAGAACGTTCCAGAACATAAAACGTCACGTCGCCCATAACCTCGGTACTCCCGTAAAAGTTAGCCAACTTGTAGCCTTCATTATCACCGAAGTATTTGAAGAATTGTCCCGCTAGTTCCTTGCTGAGAGTCTCACCAGAACAGACCCACAGCTTGAGGGATTGGAGTGGTCTTTCGGAGCGGTTTAGAGAGAGGTACATCAGAATAGACCGGAGTAAAGTCGGTACTAATACCAGACGATGTACCTAAAATATTAAAATAACTATGTTAGTTAATTCGGTACAAACTGTTTGAAAAGTGATTCTGATAATATATCCATAAGGATGTTACTGCCGCAATTAGAATGTTAGTACTTGATACTTGGGATTATGCTTGTCTAATGCGTTAGAATATAGCATATTTGACTTACCTCATTTTCCGCTAGGACCCGAACCAATTTCTGCGGATCTCGTGTCGTCTCTCTAGGTAGGATAAGTAAGGTCCTGCCGTGTAACAAGGGCCCCCAGATCTCGCAAACCGAGTCGACAAAAGTTAAAGCTGTCTTCCAAACGCAGACCCTTTCCGTGTCTGTGAACGGGAAGGTACGGAATTGCCACCAGAGGCGGTTGCAGATCGCTGAATATGACAGACGCACGCCTAGAAAATAATAATTTTACATTTTTAAAAACTACTAGCTTTCGCCCGCGACTCCGTCCGCCTGGAATTTAAAAAACACAAAAATGAATAGCCTATGTGTTTTTCCAGACTATTCTCTACATCTATACCAAATTTCATCGAGATCCGTTCAGCCGTTTAGGCTACAAACTCTAACAAACATCCATCCATCTAAACTTTCGCATTTATAATATTAGTATGATTAGTATGATTTCAATAGGGTTTAACATTGTTTAAGTTTTGATGGTATGGTCCAATATGTTTAAGACTCCGGACTTTAGTCGTTTGCTTGTTTGTAGTTATATCTTTACGTCATCTCAATACATACTTGTAGGTATACATATATATTTTATTAAAGTACTAGCTGTTCCCTTGCGGCTTCATCCGCGTGGAATTATAAAAACTTTATTTTATTGTTTACATTTGTCAAATGTCAAAATTCAAATGCACAAATGACAACTAAGGTCTTTGACATTGACAATCTTGCTTCCTTGATGTTGGCAGCAACTTATGGTCTCTTTCCCACATTGGGATTTTTATCCAATTTATTTACCCCCTAAGTTTAATAGCGTGAAAATATATAGCCTAAAGCCTGACGTAAGTGTAGGGCTTTTTATTAAAAAAAGAATTATTCAAAAATATGCTATATGATTGCTGACATCTTAGGCAACAAAGTGTGTGTTTACGCTTTATTATATTAGTATAGAGTATAGAGTATAGATATAGATATAGATATAGATGTAATAAAGTATCTTTATTAACTGTCATAATGGATATTGCAATTTAAGACCATTAAAAAAGTATAAACGCAATGCAATATTATTGTGCTTAATGCGGTTTAAGTTACAATCATTATAGTGAAGGCCTTAAGAGATCACTTAAATGACTTAACTTCATGCAATCTTAAAAGTATAATAAAAACAATTATAATTGTTTCCAAGTATGCAGCAATTATTTTTAAATCAAAGAGATAAAAATAGGTTTTTAAAATTACTGTTTCTACATCGAACCTAACCTAACTTTTATAGGTAAAAAAACATAGAGTAACTATTTATTAAAATAACATGGGTTAACTACATTATATAATAGCTATTTCTTCGCCATTTTATCTGGTTTCTCCCATAATTAAATGTCCATTTAAATCTATATAAAATAAAACAAACCTTTCGGTATTCCGGTACTTCCTGATGTGTAAAGAACGATAGCAATGCTCTCAGCAGTGGCTTGCAATAGCACCTCAGCTTCGCTAGACTTATCTCCTGGTAAGCCACTAGCTTCTAAAGACAGCTCGTCGAATGATACCGCTGGTATACCACTCCCAGAAAACATTGAGGGATTTGCTGAAAGAAAGAATAAGCGCCTGAAGTTTTATACATGCAAAATTTATATTTTTATATTAAGATTTTTGCAATTCATAAACACCAGGCGTTATTAACTTAAACTAAATGTAATTCGCAGATATTATAGTGGCGTAGTCCAAAAAATGAACTATTTGCGATGGTTTGATATATTTAGCTTCTCGTATACAGTCTGTAAGTACATTTTACCTGTGTTGTCATATATTACAAGGGATGGCTCCGCATCCTTCAAGATATGTGAGATTCTGCCTTGAGGGAAGCTCGGGTCCATCGGCACAAACGCTGCACCCGCCTTCCATATCGCTAACAAAGTCATCATAGTACTGAAAAAGGGCACAAGAACAAGAACTAGTTATGTTCACATCAAGTACATAGATGAGTAGTCTAAGAGTTTAAGGAAATGAAGAGAAGAGGGAACTCATATTATCATGCGAATTTAGACGGTTTTATTGCTTTACCCTCACTACATCCTAAAGTGGTCACTAAAGCACAAGCATCCTGTTTACAATGCTAACGGCCGAATACTTAAACGACATTTAAATTTTTAACAGCGTCTTTAATTAAACCACGATTAAACTCCAAATCCGATTCGTTGATTACAAAGCGCAGTGATTAATAACTGGTTTCCCAGCTTCATTTAACCATTCGTAAGTGTTTTGGTTCGATAACTTCATGCAATGCGTTTCCCAACTACGTAACTTGAGTTTTACTATTAAACGACAACCTGACACTAATGAAGCACTATGTAATGATAAAATAGACACTTCAGAAACCCAGCATAAGATTGGTTTCAGAATCCAGCTGTAAGGGAGGGAATTATAGATTAAGTAAACGACTTCCTAAATAACAATACAGTGTGGAAACTCACTTATGCGTTGGCTCCATGCATACAGCTATCACAAAGTCGCCATCCCTGTTTGGTCCGATTGGGCGAGCGTGGGCGGCGATGGCTCTGCCCAGCGCGTTACTCCGCGCCTGCAGTTCCGCGTAGCTCACACGTACGCAACTTGTCTCATCTAATCGATAGTAATTAGTTAAACATCATTGAAGTTTTAAGATTCTTAGGGCCGCGGTACACGGAGAGCCACAGGCAATTGACAGCATCAGGTTTAATCGGTCGACATTCTGCTGGTGGCTGTACGGCAGCCCTTAGACTATGTACTTAGATCAAAGCTCTAAGGATCCTAACTACATTACATATAGACTTTACAGGCCTTATTATGACAGAACAATTGCCCCAATACATATGTAGAGAGAAATGCTGGGAGTCTTATTATCCTTTCTCTCTTAATTCATCCAATTTTATAACTTACTTGCATTTAACAATTTATTTCTATAACAATTGTACAGTTGGAGAATCTGGTATTCAACTTTAGAAGTTACTGTCTCGACGCGAAATAATAACCAACAGAACGCGGAATTTAAATGTATTTGTACAAACGGTTGGATTCATTATTAGTCCATCGTTTTCGCAAATCACTCCTACGTTATTGGTTACTAGCTGTTGCTCGCGACTTCGCCCGCGTAAAAAAAATATAGCCTATGTTACTCACAGATAAATTACCTTTCTAACGGTGAAAGAACGGTTAAAATCGGCCCAGTAGTTTTTGAGTTATTTCAATACATACAAAAATACAAATCTTTGCTCTTTATAATATTAGTATAGATTTGTAAGGCGGAATTTATCTCTTAAATAACAAGGCTTTCTATGTAACCGCAGATTTCCACGACTGTACATGACAACATACCATTATAAACTAGAGCTGTGGCATCTCTAGCTGTGAGATTGTCCATCATATTTGTTAGAGGTCCGGCCGGTGTCGACACCCTCTGCCCGGTGACCACAGAAACGCGCGGCAGTGATCCCATTGTGCCTGAAATAAAAGCATAAATAACATCTAACATATCGGAAACCATTTGAAATTATTCTTTTATGTTATAGGTCAGTAAGTTAATATAAAAATATGTGTGGTTTTAATTAACATTAACTAGTAGTTAATTATAGTAAGCCAAACTCCTATTCTGGGTAAAAATATGTGTTTAATCGACAAGTCAAGTCTTATTAATCTAGCCGGCTGTGGCGGTCCATTGTACAAATAAGGTATGTTATTTCGTTTAGAAATCATTACTTTGTATTTCATAGACAAAACTTTTCCTAAATATTAAGCAACACACACTATCTCTGCTATTTTGACGAACATCGTTAGCTTGTTGTTCCTTTGTCAACTTACATTTTTAAAATTAGTTATTTCAATATCTTTATCTATATCTATACTTCTATACTTAATATAATAAAGCGTAAACACACAATTCTTTGTTGCCTAAGATATCAGCAATTACAGCATATTTTTGTATAATTATTTCCTTAATAAAAAGCCCTACACTTACGTCACGCTTTAGGCTATATATTTTCAAGCTATTAAACTTAGGGGATAAATATTTTGTATAAAAAGCCTAATATGGGAAAGAGATCATAAGTTGCTGCCAACATCAAGGAAACAAGA
>LD688956.1:4218211-4238603 GCA_003118335.3 Papilio memnon
GTGGTCGTGGTATTGCACCGGGCGAGCCGACCCATTCGTGCTAAGATGTTAAAGCGGGCCCTACCACTGTAAAACTGGGTTTCCGAAGTTACCGCTTATTTTGTCATTACCTATTCATTAGCATTAGGTTGACGTATGTTTAATGGAGTAAAACTCAAGTTACATAGTTCGGAAACGGATTTCATGAATTTTTCGAAGCAAAAACACTAATGGTTAAGTAGCTGGGAAACCGGGCATTAGTTAACTAACAAAGTGAGTGTTTTTAATAATTGGTTTATTACAGGTGTTGGAACAACTACGTGAGGCTGAAGGGATGAAGTATTATTCCGATGTCTACACAAAGCTATATGATTCCTATTTTAAGCTGAAAGAAGAAAACTGTCATCAAAATGAACAAATTAGTTCATTAAAGGTGAAATAAACTTTTCAAAATTGAAAACAGCGCCATCTAGTTTCATCTCGGATTAAGAGTAGCGAGCGCCATCTAGTTAAAATAAGTTTACGGTTTTTTTCTGTCCTTCCATAGAACTCTTAGGTTATAGTAGCTTATTGTGTCCACAGACGAAGCTGGGTCGTTTCGATGACACCGTGTCTGATTACATCACAGAACTTACAGACGCTCAGAAGAAGATCGAACGATTAATGGCTGAAATTGGTAATGCGCCCCTACTATACGAAAAACGAAATTTTAGTTTTAAAAATATGATAGCAAATCCTATGGGACCTAATCAGCATTATTATGGATGTCACATGTTTAATAGCAGTTTTTCCCATGCCTAAAGAAACTATTTATAAAAAGACCATGTTAATGGTAGGAGCCATTCCGCAATCTAGATCAAGTCTAGATCATCGGAGGGCGACGCTAATGATGAGGGTTTTATGTTTTGCGAACGCGGTCCGTTTTTGTGTTTCAGAGGAGGCGAGATGCTTAGCTGACGCGATGCACGCGCGGGAACTGGCCAGTGTAGAGAGTCTGGACACGATGAAAAAGACACTCCTCAAACTGGAGAAGGAGTTAGACGCGAGGAAACGCGCTGGAGAAGATGATGCGTAAGTTTTTCGAACTATCCAGATATAACGCCATCTATCGATTAATAATGTCAATAATTGTATCTCAATCAGCCAGTACATTTGTTAATACTACCCGATATATATTTGTTTAGACGACATGCAGCATCATTAAAATGTTACCTCTTTTCTTTCATATTTACATTCTTTGTAGCTTAATTATTGTTTATTGTGATAATTTTAGCGGGGCAACATCAGCTGTGAAAGAGAAGGAGAGGTTCGAGAAAGAGAAGGCGCGTCTCCAAGGCGAGCTGGACGGCATCAAGCTGCGGTTGAACAACGCGCTCAGCTACATCGAGGACTTGGAGCATAGGAACACGGCAGGGGAGGAGAGTATCGCTAAGCTGGAAGAAAAACTTGAGGTAAACTTGAAATTATTTTTTGGTACTCCTTCGAATTGGACTTTGCTTTAATGTATTACAAGGTTTTGATTAAGAATTAATGCGCGCGCAATTAAAAAGAAAACTTATTATAGTTGCCTATTTGCTTTTGCAGACTACTACATCTTTGACAAATTTCACTGGAGATATGTAATTCGTCTAAACATTTATAATATTAGTATGATGTTTAATACGTGTATTCAAAAAATTAATTAATTGCTCGTCCTTGATTGTTACGGAAGTCATATAAGAACATGTTGCACTGAGGTAAATTACGATGAATAGTGTCAGGTTAGATTTAATAACACGCCAGCGTTGCTACCTGTTTATATTGTTAAACAATTAATATAGAATTATAGCAAGAAATACTTCACGTATTCAATTATTTCACATTACAAACAACTGTTTAATAAAGTTCACCAGATGTCAGTTTTAAAGAAAAAAGGTTTTTGAGACGCAATGCCGGCTTTAGAATAGCGCTCGGTTAGGAGAAAGCTCAGGTCGCAGGACATGAAAGTGCGCCACAGGTCTACGAATTACAGTCTCTCATAAACTTATTAAACCTTTTACTAGCGCCTTATGCTAAGATAATGGGCGACGGCGCCACATTTTTACCAGTTTTTAGAGTGAATGGTGTAATAAGCGATATGCGATCTTAGCTTTCCCCTAACCGAGCGCTATTCTAAAGCCGGCACTAGGTATGATGTCATAAAATTGCACGGTTTTTATAAAAATACCGCATTTAATTCGGGAGGACCTCAAAACCCGTCGTACCAACATTTGAGCATTGAAAATGTTAACCATAAAGTAAGTTACATACGTTTTACTTAATAAGTGATTTATAACAGTTAAAAGTCAAGAGGAATTTGTTTCAGAGTCGAAGTTTATGTTACCAATAGCTCGGAATTCAAGAGTATTAATACCAATATATTTAATAAATATAAAACAATAAATATATATATGTGAGAACAGTTTTATTTTTGATTTGTTTCCTTTTTTAATTACTATTAATTAATAAAAACCACAATCTTTCGTAAATCCTAAACAAATCTTTGTTATTATCTACATTCATTTTTTTAGTATAGTGCATACAGATATAAAGGTTTGGTTTGCAAAGATCTTATGCCTCAAAAACATTTGTTTATTAACTTAAACTTATGGACATCTTTATTTCAGTTGTCGATGGACAATTTGTCAAGTATTACGCTGGTATACCAAGATTCTACAATTAACACCGAATGCCGATGCGTCGAGTCACAGACTTCGATGTTATGGCCCTGTACTGACAGGATGGATCAACTTTTCCCCATAGACGACGGAATATTTGATGAAGATCCCGTTACTCAGGAATGACTGACTGAATTGGAGTGGTGGGGGGACCGACCGTATTAAATGTGCCATTCCGCGTCGGACGCTCGGCGCGTCAACACGTCGATATTGTGGTCAGTTTTGTTGTTTTTATAAATCTTATTGATTGTGTTTATGCATGTGGTGTTAGAATTAAGATATTGAGCTATATGTGTACAGTGTTTATTTTTAAATAAATTGGTTTTTAAATCATATAAAGTATTTTATTTACTTATGGAATTTGTAATAATTAAACACACACAATGTACCTAATCACTTAGACATTCCTAATTTATCGTGGGAATTATAAATTTAAAAACAGAGATAGGACATTTGAAAAAGTG
Organism: Papilio memnon; assembly: GCA_003118335.3. Taxonomy (NCBI): domain Eukaryota; kingdom Metazoa; phylum Arthropoda; class Insecta; order Lepidoptera; family Papilionidae; genus Papilio; species Papilio memnon. The sequence continues at coordinate 4,221,351 of LD688956.1, forward strand.
TTTATTTCTTTAGAGCTTGTAAACTGAATTGAATGATACATTCTCAAATTATTTAATAAGACCACAGAAACCCATTTTGGATCCCTAATTAAGAATAAAAACATATTAAAAGAAGACTCTGATAAAAGAATACATGATGTTTATTTTAATAGGACGCAGAGAACAATGCAGTGCGACAGAACAGACTGGTAGATTTCATTAAGTCTGAGTCCGCAACGCTCAAGGCTGAGATGGAGCAAAGAGGGCACATCATCAGCAATCTAAACGATAAGGTAACTATAAAACTATTACACTATACATTATACGCAGAGGCATTTAATTGTTACTTAAGACCCTTAGTGTAAATTTCTGTAAAGGGAATGTATTCAGATATGACGGGTGACAGAGGTATATGGAGGAGTAATACTTGCGTAGGAAAAAGGTCAAGATGATAATGATTTGGTTGTCAGTTGAGCAGAGCAGAGAAGGGTATAGAGCGTCGTGAGAAACAGCTAAGCAGTATGGGCACAAAACTAGAGCTGGCGCAGCGCGAACAGGAAGAGGCCACGGCGCGTGCCACCACTCTGAGGGAACATCTAGATAGCACCAATGTAAAATACGAGCAGGCCAAACAGACACTCATATCAACCACCAAGGAATTAAAGGTGAACGATCAGACAAGCATTTACACTACGCTTATCTTAACGTTCCAAAAAGAAAAGATGTCATTATCACATATCTAAAAAGTTACAAATCTGAACAAGGCTAGAGTAAAATAACTGAATCAATGAACGTGGAATGAAACTAATTTTCTTCATTGTTGTTACTCCCTTTTGTTCTTTAGAATGATTTTAAGATAATTTTAATTATTTCTCTACTTTATCTGCAACGTTCCTTGTAGGTTCATTCTATTGATAGAGGAATATAATTCGTCACTTAGAAACAATTCTATTCCTTCGTCTCCATTCCTCGTTAATTCTAAAACATTCATCAAACTATCTGTTCTGTTCTCAATAACATGAAATCTTGTAGAACAGTACCGATGACAACAACAAACTACGGAACGACATGTCAAAGCTTCGCAAGCAGCTGGTGCAGCAGACAAAGAAGTACCAGCTCTTGGAGCAAGCCAAGGCGGCCATGGAATCCGAGAGGTAATGAAAATACTGTATATTTTAAATCGATCGTCAACTCACATAACCCTACCTGAAAATGGTCATTGTTTGATATACCTTATCATAGATTTTATTTTTGGATCGTAAAAAAAATCATGTTAGAAGGCTAGTTATACTATCGAATATTTATAAAGCGTCCAACGCGATATATGCTTAATTTTTCCAACAACAAGGGAACGTCTGCGCCAGCAAGTGAGTGTGATGGAGAGGGAGATAATGTTGGGCAACAAGCACGCGGAGGCCGAGAGGAGGGAGATCGAGAACTTGAACAGGGAGAAGGATATTCTGAACAAGAACATTCAAAAGATTCAGAGTGAGTTAACCGTCTGTTTCTGAAACACATTTCTATAAAATATTCGATTGAAGTTACACAAGGAAGTAGTAAAGTTGAGACTGAGTTGTTATAATTTCAGGAGACATTACATTTGATGAAATCTAACAATTCTTGTGGTCTAGAGGCTAGTGTATTGGTTCTAAGTGTAATTGAACTTAGGGAATTAAAAATCTAGTTGTACAATGCGAATTTAAATAACCATTAAGATTCTAACGGTGGCATTTAGATATGATTCGGGATTATAAATATATACTTGATGCAGACGAGGCGATGGAGAACCTGCACATTCTGAACCTGCAGGAGCAGCGGCGCAAGCAGCTGGAGCACGAGGTGGAGGTGAGCAACGCGCAGGTCAACAAGCAGCGCCTCACTATCCTGCAGATGGAGAAAGACAAGGACAGGTAGATAATGTAATTCTATTGACTTTAACTCACTGACAATCTAGTGTCATTAATAAAAGTGGCACACAAACTTATGTTGACCGATGAACGGGCACAACTGGAAATACCAGGACCTCATAGAAGACAGTCGTCAAGTAGAGTATTTTGCATTCATCAGTCTAATGGCAGTATAGAGAAAAAGGTTTCCGAATTTCTAAAAAGAATAGAATTAGATATATCCTCTTTCCTGAAATATCCTGTGCTAAAGATAGACAGTGAATTTGCAGCTCTTTAGCTAGTTGCCAATGTCTGGTTAGAATATTAAAGTTATCAGTGATCACAAGTAATAATTTAATAATCACGTAAGTAAATAGACGCAAAATTTAATATTAATCAGGGTGTAAACTGTTGATCAACAGAATGTTGGAAGAAACAATAGCTCTCAATGACAAGATAGACGAGATCACAGGTACAGTACAAATGTTGCACGAACACTTTTTATACAAAATTACGGCCATTGTGTTGTACAAATTATTTTCGTCGAGGAATTAATAAAATTATCAGAAATAGCTTTTTAATTATTCTTTAGATTTAAAATTACTGTCATAAGTCGATTTATCAATAAAGATCTTCTAGAGTTTTTTAAACAACTTCCTCATAAAAGACTAAAATTAATAATTTACTTATAATTGTGTGGAAAATAGAATTAGTTATTAGTGTATTAGATATATGTTATGTATCTTTGTGATAACTCCTAGAGGAGGTTCGCCTCCGCACCGCTGATATCTTGGACCTGAACAAGGCGCTGCGAGAGGAGGCCATCAAGAGTCGCAAACTATCAGTAGCATTGGACGCGACACGCACTGAGAGGAACATGCTGCACAAAAACTATACAGAAGCAGTCGACGAAATACAGGATCTAAAGCAAAAACTAAAGGTAGGAAATAGAAATGTGATATAGAAGGTAGTTTTAAAATACGAAAAGTGACATTACACAAATCATAATACAGAAATTGTTGGAGGAATATAAGGTAATAAAATATTATTTTATTGTTCCTTTAATTGTGCAGTTTCGACAACCTCTTCAGTTTCTATTATGTACAATCATATTTTATTACGCTTTATAGCTAATTGTTATCTTCTTTACAATGCTTTGTAAACTATTGTTTAACCTAGACACAGTTGATTTCCCGAACGCACGCTTACGTCATTTCCAGCAAACTACTTTGTTGTTTAAAGCAATGTTAAAATGTTTTGTGACACGTGCCCACATAAAATCGTAATATAGCGCAAGTTATCGCAACTGTGTACACGAGTAGCAAAGTAAAAGATGGGTCATGTAACCTTCTGTATCGAGTTTGAGCGATGGAAGAATAATTTTTAATAGAAATCAAATCAATTAAGATTAACTCAACTATTCCAGATGTTAGCGTACCAGATCGAGCAACTAAAGGAGGATATAAGCGGGAAGGAGTCGGGTCTGAAGACGTGCGAGGGCACGCTCGCTAAATGCAACAAGAAGAACGAGCAGTTGCGGGGCGAGGTGCAGGCGGGGCTGGCGCGCCTGGCAGAGGCTCGCGCTGACATCACCGCGCTGCGCCAGGAGGAGGCGCGCCTTAACAGGATCATACAGGTTTCATGCATCTTAAAACTACTCCACTAGATGGCGTTAGTCATGAATTAACACGCGATGGTAAAGTTCTAGCAGAAAAACTAATTGGTAATATGTATGGTAATGTGTATCTATTTTCATAGGAGAGTGACATAGCGCGCGCCAAGCTGATGAAGGACCTGGACGGCATGATGAACGAGCGCGATGTGGTGGGCGCGCAGCTCGTGCGCCGCAACGACGAGATCTCCCTACTCTATGAGAAGATTCGCATCCTAGAGATCACCTTGCACAGGGGTACGGCATCTTCTGAACGTCCAATGACTCCATAAAGCACACCGTGTCATCATCATCATCCCTACCTTATCCTACTCCTGTAGGATCGGCGTGCCGGATTTTGGTTCTCCAAATAACTCTATCATCCGTCATCTCAGTCATCACTCCCTTTCTAGGTCTACCCCTACAGTCAGTTTTATTTTATTTCTGTGATCAGGAGAGCGTCAGTATGAGCAGCGCGTGGAGGATATCCGCCTGCTTCGCCTGGAGATCATGAGACTGCGCAAAGAGAAGAATCTCCTGTCTAAAGGCATTGAGAATATGACCGATTTGAGATTGGAGGTACGTTTTTATGGCAATGTACAAAAAATATAATTTGACTACTGGCTAAATAAGATAGTCTGCGTTAAAATATTCTCGAAAGGTATTTTTTGTTTGACCAAATTTTGAATTGATATTTAAAAAAAAATATACAGACGACTTGAGTACCTCCGTCTTTTGGGAAGTCGGTCAAATATGTAAAACAGCGTCTTAAATGACAACGCCATGCTTCAATTTCAGTAAAATTTTGAATTTCAAGTGAAGCGAAGGGTTCAAGATTCTCAGTATTCGACCAAGAGTCTGCAGGAAAACCTTATTTGAGGTTCCAGTTCAAATATCTTGAGCATGATGTGGACATAGTATAATGTATATGCAGGTGTTTAACTTGGAGCGCGAGTTAGGCCGGTCGCGGCTGCGCGTGCGCGCGCTGGAGGAGGCACTGGAGACGCCGCTGAACGTGCACCGCTGGCGCAAGCTGCAGGGGACTGACCCCGACAGCGTCACGCTGACACACAAGCTGCGCCTCACGCAGAAGTACGTGTGAACTTAGAGCTAATAACATATATAGAGATAGCACGAACATCACTTGATTTGACAAACCAAATAGTTTTTTAATTAGCAACTATGTAATCTATTTACAAAGTCGTTAATGTTTCTGTCTAAAATTTCTATAAATGGAGAAGAATAACGTTTTGTACGACAATTAAATTGCATGCATAATTCACAGTATCGCAGGGTTTCTAGATTCACCAGTTTCAGATCGCGTGCCAATTTCTTTCAAATAACTCGACAGATTAAAAAAGTTTGTATTTACGTTAATATAATTATCTTACTTTATCTTAAATATTCCTTGAATTAAGATTGATGATAGATCGCGTGATTTTATCTTCGCAGCTAGGTGAATTGAACTCTCTCACGAATTATTTTAATGTTTTTTTTTTCTTGAAAGCCGATTATTACTAGTAAATAAATTTTTAACTAAACTGATACGTATTTCGCATTAAAATTATTCGACATTTAATCTTAGTAATATTATAAATGCGAAAGTTTAGATGGATGGATGTTTGTTAGAGTTTGTAGCCTAAACGACTGAACGGATCTCGATGAAATTTGCCATAGATGTAGAGGATAATCTGGAAGAACACATAAGCTACTCACTTTTGTTTTTTTATTAATTAAATGCGGACGGACTCGCGGGCGAAAGCTAGTATTATTATAAAGTTTATTTTTAAACATTTGTTTTTTAAAACATTGTAAAATGCTATTTCCTTGTAAATGGCCACGTCTGACTGGTAATGGACTGTTGTCGCAACATGTTTGTAAGCAGTGTGTACTGCCTGTTGTCAGGAAGGTGCTGGCGCAGAGCGAGCAGCTGGTGCTGAAGGATCGCGAACTGAAGGAGACCAGGAACTTGTACGGCGCAGTGAAGGACATGCTCGCACTGCAGCCCAGCCCAGAGATACAGGTAGTCAAATTATTTACCCCTTAAGATTGTAATTGTAAGACGCTAGAAGAGCAATAATTTCGACCCATACACCAAAAAGGATAAATCTAATCCGATGGGCATAAATCAAAGACATTTATAAATATATAGACGAGGCAGTGAACAAAAATTTTCACCGGTACTTTCTCTGAAAGGTACTATATCAGTTGTCAAGTTTAGTGTCACCTCGTGTATTGACATGTATTAAAACATTTTACAAAATTATAATACGCGTCATGTTTTGTTATAAAATAAACTAAACAGTGTTCAAAATATAAACATTTAACCCTTAAATGCAAATTGTTGCCAAAAGTCTACAAACAAAAGTGTAGTTTTTATTGAAACCAAGAATTTTTAATTATTTTTCCCTTAATCTGACTCAAAACCTATACTGAAATATTTATTTTACAATTAAATAAAAAATCATGCATTTAAGTGTTAAACAATATTTATTGAAACCTATTGGCATTCATTTTAAATACAATTAATTATGTCATGTGGTCAATCAATAGATAGCGTTAGTGAAATTAAATGCCGACTATGCATCTCTATATTTTTTTAATCTCTGGCACAAATCATGACAGCTCACTAGCGCCGTCCTGTCAATGTCAAAAGTTTTCATACTGAAGCTGTCATTTTTTTATGCCATTTTCTATGCCTATAAAGGTTTATCATATTTTCAGACTGAACCGAGACAGCAACTTTTACATCACGCCAGATACTGTCTTTGTTTGACTAATGACTCGAATGAAACGAAATGGGTAGGAAATAAACGATTTCAGCTATATGTCTGATTTTCTATTTTTCAGCAAACTCTGAATCGGACCCAGCGTGCGCTTGCGCAGCGCACTACGAAGATGAAATGCCTTATCGCTGGTGAGTTTTACGACAGCAAAATATACGTAATTCCTTAATTAGTATTTGTGTATGTGGCTTAGTTGGTTCTTATGAGAGAGTGAGCTCTTTAGATGTTACCTTGTGTTCACAAGAACTTTTTGTAATCTACATACATATATCTATACTAATATAAAGAGGAAAGATTTGTATTTTTGTATGTATTGAAATAACTCAAAAACTTATGGGCCGATTTTAAAAATTCTTTCACCGTTAGAAAGGTAATTTATCTGTGAGTAACATATGCTATATATTTTTTTAATTTTACGCGGGCGAAGTCGCGAGCAACAGCTAGTATATTTCGTAGTAAAAATTCTATGATGTGTATTTTTTACAGAACTAGCAATGCGCGAGAACCAAGTGACGGATCTGAGACGTGAATTAGATAGTACGAATGGCGATTTACATTCGTTTAAACAGAAATACTATGAAATGAAGCGAGCGTTGGACGCGGACGAGGCGAGGAGACTGAAAGTACCAACTCCTCTGCATCCCCCTTCACCCGCACTGCAAGATACCTAAAGTATACGTTCAAATGTCAGCGGCTTGAAACATCGCTCGTGAATTTAGGCGAAGCGTAAATTCGAGGTCAATGAACCTCTTCCTTTTTGAAGTTGGTTGAAAAGATTGATGTGGATAATAGGATGTAGTGACATGTATAAAACCTAAATTAAAGAACTTGTAAATATTTTTTAATAATTTTGAATCATGTGATTATCTAAATATTTGTTGTTTTTCATCGTTATTACTGCCTCAGAGTCGTTAAATTGTCATTAACCCTTAATTATTATATTGTTGCCAAAAGTCTACAAACAAAAGTATAGTTTTTATTGAAACCAAGAGTTTTTTAATTATTTTCCCTTAATCTGTGACTCAAAACTTTATTTATTACACAATTAAATAAAAAATCATGCACTTAACCGTTAAGGACCCTTTAATTGATAGTGCTGGAAATCTAACCTAAGGGACCACTCAAGAAATATGAAATTGACTAACATGTAATGCTGGAAATAAGACAAAATAAAACACATTGAAATAATTAATCCGAAAACAATAGTTTTATTTAAGAACTTTCACTTTCTCATAAAATATACACATTGTTTTGTCATTAAACTAAAACTGTAAGTAAATACTAATTTTTAAATACCAATATCTCACGTCCGTAGCGGGCTGGGCCGGGGCCCGCTTGCCCTTAGCAGAGCAATTCACTTAACTCTATTTAGAAAAACAAATGAAAAAACTAATCAAACGATAGCGTGATTTTGTACATTTCAAAAGAAACATTTAACCTCTTTTAGTTAGGTGTGATGTACGTCGTTGATAACTTAAAATTAACAAAATTTGCATACCGTCCCCACCGAGTGGCTGCCAACCTTCGATATGCACAAACAAATATCTAAACATTACTCTATACAGCAAGTAACATATATCAATGTTTTAGAACATAATCTATCATTGATTGCATATCAATATTGACTTGCCACAGTAACAATTCACTTGTAATCCAGTTGTACCAAATGAACTACCCTATATGCAGACAACTAGGGCTCTATACATACATAGCAAACAGCTAATTTTATATAAAAAGGTATATAAGCCACTCGGCGGAGTCTCCGGCGGGGGCATTTTACAGTTTGCCCGATTACATACGAGAATGAGGGAATGGGAAAAATAAACTTAAACCATTCCAAAAAAAAAAAATATTTAAAGGACAAACCCAAAAATGTCCCAGCACAACCCGGCTAAGCCCCACACAAACAGCCGACGTCACACGCATAATATTTTATATGCATAGCTGTCCTTACCAATTACAAACACAGAATCAACTATTCGCTCAAATGTTTTTTTTTAATTAATTCTTCAAACGCGACGTTTGCACTGACACACCTCCATGTCACACAAAGCTCTCTATATCCACTGTCTGAATGTTCCTTGCAGTGCCGCACAGTGCCGTGTCGTCCGGTGCAATGCAAACGCCGCCGCTGGTGATATCACTCGCCGGCTTACGACATACGGTACTTATGACATAGTTGCGATGGAATCAATAAAACTATTGTTGTCTGTGTGTCGCGGTACTGTGACGTAGCGCGCGCCCCCGCCCCGCCCCGCCCCGCCCCGCGCGCTCCGCCTAGTGCACGTCGGAGCTCTCCTGCTTCAGCGGGTCCGAAGTGTTGATGGGCTGCAACAAAACAATTATACAATCAATAAAACATTAAAAGAGTACAAACTCAACAAGACATTATTACGGAGAATATAAGTATGAAATGTTGGTTTTACTCTTTTCTAACTAGTAATGAGCGAGGTTTCAGAAGCTTAATCTTTATCTACACTAATAGCACAAAGTGTATTTTTGTATTTATTTAAATAACTCAAAAACTACAGGGCCGATTTCAAAAATTCTTTCGCCATTAAAAAGCTATGTTACCAGTAAGTAACATAGGCTATTATTTAATTTGAGGCGAGCGCACTGACCAGGGAGATGGGCGGCTGCGGGGGCTGCGGCGGCGGCGGCGCGGGCTGCGGCGCCAGCGCGGGCGGCTCGTGCACGGTGGTGGAGTGCGCGGCCTGCGCGCCGCCGTAGTAGCCGCCGTTGACGGCGTCGCCGTAGGGCGCGGGCGCGGCGAGCGGCGGCGCGGGCGCGCTGAGCACGGGCCCCGCGCCGCCCGACAGGAAGTAGTCCTTGTTGACGCAGTTGCGCAGGCACTCCGGGATGCGGCCGACGATCGCGCGCCGGATCTCCGAGGCCGCCATCTCGCGCAGCTCCTGCGCCGACGCGTCCGAGTAGAACGCGGCGTGCGGCGTGCACAGCACGTTCGGCGCCTCCTTCAGCGGACCCTGCGCAGATACCATAGACTGACCATTCTGTCATTACATATTAAAAAATAATTTCATATAAGAAAAAGTCTAATCTGTTAAAGGGAATGGAATTAAAAAAATATACATAATGTAAAAATACAGTTGGCATGGATAGTATAGGCTTTACAGTGCTAGTTATTCTTCACATTATACCAGTTTAATGCCAACGCTGATTTTAGGGGCTACTAGGCTACTAGGCAGCCTACTGGCATTATGTGAACCAGGCATAATCTTGAGGTAAATGTGAGCATGTGACGTTACCTGGAACACGTTGAAGGGCTCGTTCTCGTGCACGTCGAGCGCGGCGGCACGGATGCGGCCCTGCTTGAGCGCGGTGGCGAGGCCCTCGTCGTCCACCAGCCCGCCGCGCGCCGTGTTCACCAGGAACGCGCCTGGAACACACATTTGTCCCACAACAACTTAGAATAATCTAATTGTAAAACACCGTGTGACTCAACCTTTAAAACTAAGTTCGTATTCGCCAGTCACACCATAGCAAGGCTCGCCATTGACGGTTTACGTCACCGCGAACAACATCAATTCCAATAGCCCATGTAAGGATGTTCACTTATATTTTGTATAAAGGTCAAATGTAGGACAGTAAATAAAAATGTACATTATCCTATACTTAATATAATAAAGCGTAAACACACACTACTTAGTTATGTTCGTACGACCTTGTCAGCAATCACAGTATATTTTTGAATAATTATTTTTTTAATAAAAGCCCTACACTCACGCTTTAGGCTATATATTTTAATGCTATTCACCTTAGGGAGTAAATAATTTGAAAAAAAAAACCGTCATGCAGGAAAGGGACAAAACTACAAGCTATCAACAAGCATCAGCATTAAGGAAGCAAGATTGCCATGGTAACAGTAATTGTTATCCAATGTCCAAGGCCTTTGTTGTCTTTTTTGCATTTGAATTTTGACATTTGTAATTGAAAATTTCACAATTTTTTATATAATTTCATGCGGATGAAGCCGCAAGGGAACAGCTTATATTAATATATTAGTTGAACAATGTACCTGGGCGCATCTGTTTGATAGTGAACTCGTTGATGAGGTGGTGATTGTGTTCATTTAGGCTGCAGTGCAATGACACACAATCACTCTGGAATAGGAGGTCCTGCAACACACAACCTTGTATATTATAATTAAATAAAATATTTGATACAGTTAGGATTTAAAATAAGATACCTTCTTCCTTTGGAATCTGAGGCGAAAATGGCTTTCAATGAAAAAAAAAATATTATAAACCCTCACGTTTCTGAGATTACGTACCATTTAAAATAGAAACCTTGGCAACACTACACTTTAGGTGCTAGTTTTCAATAGTTTATTTATAGACATATGTTGTAACCTGCAGCGTATAGACCCTGGTGAGACCGAGAGACTTCTCGATGCCGTCGGGCAGGTAGGGGTCGTAGAAGATGACGTTGAAGCCGAAGGCTTTCGCGCGCAACGCCACCGCCGACCCGATGCGGCCGAGGCCGACGATGCCCAGCGTGTCGCCGCGGATACGCGCGCACCCCGTCGCCGCCTCGCGCACCTGCTCCGGACCTGCAACACGTTCAATACATACATCTTACTAATATTATAAATGCGAAACTTTAAATGGATGGATGTTTGTTAGTTTGTAGCCTAAACGGCTAAACATATCTCAATTAAATTTGGCTACTCACTATTGTTATTTTTAATTCCACCCGGACGGAGTCGCGGGCGAAAGCCAGTACATACATACATATATACCTGTCACGAATTTGTCGGGGGATAAGACTAATAGAGTAGGGGAAATTTCCTCTTTTTGTGCATCCCTCTTCTGTTATTAAAGGTAAGCAATGAATGTGCAAATGCGGATGTCTACGGACAGCGCTCGTTTCCGTTTGTCACTTCATACTATAAAAACGTACATACTACCCACATATACAAATGTGACTGGACATAAACCATAAACCATAGATGTGGATATTGAAATCACAAAAAAATCTCACTTGATAACATAATATTGAGGTATTTCAGCTTGAGAATAAAACTGCAAACAAACTTAGTTACTTGAATATAAAATGACAGTTTACAATTAAATCCACGGATTAACTTCCAATAGAATACAATATCCTAAAAGAAATCTCTACATTTTAAACAACATCTTCATTTACATAAAACTACAAAATAGACTCGAATTAAAATGGAGAGATGCGCTGATTAGGGTAATATTTCAATGTATAGTGTAGAGGAGAAACAAACTACGAGCATGTGGAACAACGGCCATGGGAACAAAGAGCATTCATTCTCAGATAACTTCACAAAACAACCGCTGCGCGGTGCAGTTATTGTACACTTCGGAATGGTAAGAAAAAAGCAGCAGACGAAGTTGTCAGTATTTTCCACAATCAATAATCTAGCATATATATGTCGGAGGAAGCTACAAACACAACGTTATTGTCTTACGTTTTAATTATTTTTAAGAAGACATTGTTAATTTGATTCTTATTTTCGAAAGTGGAAACTTGGTATCATTTGTATTTAGTTCGTCTTTAAAAATTATAAGTATGGCACCTTGCATACGACCAATGAGAGCAGAGCAAGCGCCTCGAGTGGCTCTTAACAGCTCGAGCGGGGTCGAGGCGCCAGTACAGTGTTGAGAAGGCGGCGTTTGCGGTGACATGTTGTGGTGCGTGTTAGCAGAGTGGCGAGTCGATTTAAAAGAGTAGTGTAGTAGAAGTAAGAGCGGTGCCCCGAACCCGCTGCTCGATCGGTGTTGTTCATATGCGGGGTGATAAGTGTAGATTCCGAAATATATTGTGTTAATCCGTGTCTCTAGTGTTTTAATGCTCGCACTTCACCCAAATGACGCCCACGAAACCAAGACCCGGTAGCAACGATGTCGTGGAGAAAGACCCCAACTCCGACATATATATTATTTTGTTTGTTAAAAATTAAAAATTGCGTGTTAGTTATTACGACTGAACTTAAAAGTTTTTTCTTTTGTTAAATATAAAGTGAGTTAGAGGGCTTGAAACTGCAGTGGGATGGTGTGGGTCAATCTTACTAATATTATAAATGCGAAAGTTTAGATGTTTGTTAGAGTTTGTAGCCTAAACGGCTGGACGGATCTCGATAAAATTTAGCATAGATGTAGAGCATAGTGTGGAAGAACACATAGACTAACTTACTTTTGCATTTTTTAATTCCACGCGTACGGTGTCGCGGGCGAAAGCTAGTAATAATATTAATATACAAAATTATGATTTTTTACAACATATACTACATGAGGTGCAGGTATTGATTATTTGGTACCTATTTGTGACCATTGTTACTTAGACAAACCTAATAGTAGATACTTAGGAGACGAACGATAAACAAGGTGATTACGAACGCGTAGTCGCGTATAGTAGCTAGAGTAGTTGATGTACCTGTGAACTTCTTGCCCTCGCGCACCATGTTTGCGAGCCAATAGGTCCGCCGGTATAGGTTAAGGATGAGGCACAGCGTGGTGTCGGCCACCTCCTCCACGCCGTAGCCCGGAACATTGCACACCGCTATACCTGTAATGTACAATCGACTCGTTCTCTTACAAAATAATTTATGAAACGCACAAATACGATAAAAACATAAATATTATTTGCTCAATCTATAAAAAAAACATAAAGATTTATGGTATGGACATATTACGCGATGAGACGATGGGGACATAAACCAGAAAGTGTTAAGAATGAATGAGGATGGCTACAAAGGAAGAGGAAGATCGAAGAAAGTATGGATGGATTGTGTGAAAGAGTCCTCTTTGTCTCACCAATCTTATATTTATAATTATAATTCTTAAGCATGTCCATGCTTAAGAAGGGAGTGGTGACAAAGACATGACGGCTGATAGAAATGTATGGAAGAGCAGCACATACTGTGCCGACCCTCCGTAAAGGATAAGGGCAAGTTGATGAATGCAAATATTTAGCAAATCCATCCTCAGATCTTTTCAACATTTCTATTCCTAACAACATACTTGACTCATTCAATAAAATTTGTAGAACATAAAAAATAGCTCACCTAATTCGCCGGCTGCTTTGACATCAATATTATCGACGCCCGATCCGATGCGGACAATAATACGTAACGCCTTGAACTTTTCTAGGTCCTCCTTGGTAAGGATGATGGTGTGCCACATGAGCGCTCCCACCGCCTCGTTGAGCACCTTCTCGTGGATCTCCGAGGTGGACTGCGCGTCGCAGAACGCCACTGTCGCCACGTCCTTCAGGATGGGCATCTCGACTGTGCAGTCTCGCCCGTCTAGTAGAGCCACCAGCGGCCTGCAACGCAACAGTAAACAAATATTAAAAACACTGAACAGCTAGGAATCACTGAAGCCTACATCTAGCAGAGAACGACCATACACTGACATGGATGGTCCTACGAAAAGGAGAGATTCTCAGTGAAATTAAGATAATATATCCTGGTATTTGTTACTTTGTGTTGTCAATTATTGTGTTGAAATAAATGAATAAATAATATGGTATTTTAAGCCTTTCCATCATTATCAATAAAGGATTTTAATTCCAAGTAATGCGAATTAACTATGTGTTTGTTTCAAACGAAACAATATTTAAAACCGTTTGTTCGTGACAATGAAAAACAATTTAACAAAGTGAGCTCTAGTTGGAGTCATGTAATTTTTACGCAACTTTATCGTATGACCATCAAAAGTGACATAAGCAGATGTCACCGAAGCCGTGCAAATGAGGTCGGCCCGATCTCGACGCTAAGCCGATTGTTTTAAACAAAACATGACTACATAATGCTTTGCAAAAACGATAAATGCTAACACTTTTAAGCTCCATTGTTTATATTAAAACATTATTTTCGTGGCTAAATATTAAAATAAACGCTTGTACGATTAATCCTAAGATTCCCCTGGTGTAAAAAAGAAGATAATATGTAGGGGAGCGAGGGGCTATTTGTAACAGCGGTAAGTACTTTTAGATCTTAAATTGGACGTATAAACACTAAACTATTGTCGCTACTATACTATATTTTAATGAATCCATACAACGCACGCTTATGTTAACTTTATTACATTACATCTCACTTGTCATTGTTAAACATATTAAAGCGATATGATAAATAAGATTTAAACACGAGCAATGTATGTACTAGCTTACGCCCGCGACTCCATCCGCGTGTAATTTAAAAAAAAAAAAACAAAATTGAGTAGCATATATGTTTTTCCAGACGATCCTCTACATCTATACCAAATTTTATTTAAATCCGTTTTGCCGTTTAGGCTACAAACTCTAACAAACATCCATCCATCCATCTAAACTTTCGCACTTATTATATTAGTATGATATATATTTAGTTCTATATTGGATTCATTTGTAAGTTATTAAGAGGTGCAGACAGATGTTATCGTTTCTCAATTGAGTCTATACATTTTTATATCGTAATATTAATGTTTTAAATATTATATAATATGTTATCGTGAATTTCAACTGTTGTAGTACAAGCACGTGTTATAAGAACACTATTGTCATCTCTTTTTTGGTAAGAGAATGAAAAGGACGGGGAATAAAGTTTCTACGATTTACATCTACAATTTCTGAAACGTGAACCACAGAATTACTTAACAAATTTTGTATCATTATATACAAAGAGGTTTTTTATATAATTACAAAGAACGAGACAGTTTTTATCAAATGTGAGTATAATTAAAAAACGTAATGAATTAATTTGTTAAACGGTCGCAAGCTAAAATGGTTGCTTTCAAGTTAATGAGAACAGCGCGAGAGAAAAGCCTCGTCCAATTAATCATTATAAATTACAAACTGACGGAATAAAGGATCCGAAAAATTGTGCACCATAATTACGTTACCTTAATTAATGTTCGACGACGTACTTCTAAGTTTAATATAAATAACGTACAAAAATGATTTCAATCATATGGATCAAACAATCTTACCAATATTATAAATGCGAAAGTTTAGATGGATGGATGTTTGTTACAGTTTGTAGCCTAAACGGCTGAACGGATCTGGATAAAATTTGGCATACATGTGGAGCGTAGTCTGAAAGAACACATGGGCTACTTACTTTTTTTTTTCAAAATCACGCGGACGGAGTCGCAGGCGAAAACTAGTAAATAGAAAACGATTTTCTAAAATAATTTTTAAGTGCAAACAACTAGTAATTATTATTACTATGCCATTATCAAAGTATTATTATAATCGAAGTTTGCCCAACCCACCCACTCCCACAAAATAATTAAAACTGAAAGTCAGAGAGAATAAACTAATAACTTAAAACTTTCATACTAAAGTAGAATTATTATTATTAGCATTGAAACTTTCGTCAGGGAACGAGAAAGTAATACGGCGAGACGCAAAGGGAGTTCGCCTCAAATTCCCAACAAACTTCGGGCGAGACTTTGCCAACTGATTTGGGGAGGAAACAAAAGGGGGCTGCAAAGAAAGAAGTGAAGCCATTCCTAAGTTTTGATAGAAAGCAAATAAGATTAGCGGTCGAAAAATCTTTCACATTGTGGAATCAATTTTGTAAGAAACCTAACTGCCGTAGTGATTTTATTAGCTTTTATCTTACTACGAACTTAATTTGTCTCCATGGCAAATAGCGTTTTTAGTTACTAACAATAATATTCATTTGTGTATAGATGTTCTCATCAATAAAACTAATATTAAACACACTTAAAAGAATAACACAGAACAAACGTCCAACATCCGTTCAATGTAGACAGATACTCCATAAAGAATTTACGCGCGGACCGCAATGCAGAAGTCAAATGCGTTATATGAAAATACGAGCTCATAAATCCGTGCGTCGGCCATCGCTTTGAATATTTTACGATGGTGCAATACTCTGTGTTATGTAACACGATTCAAAAAATACGCATCGAGCACCACGTGCGAAGCGTTATTTTCTGGACCTTTTCGCTTTTTTTTAAACGTGCGACGGGGAAACCAAGGTGATCAAGGTGTCTGATAGGAGGGATATGTTTTCGCAAGTATTTACTGGTGCTATGTGACCTCTTATAGCCTAAATAACTTGGCTGATATGCCATAACATTCAATGCGTATTCTAATAGATAGTCAGTTTTATTAATTAGGTACTAGCATATATCCTAGTAAAATAACAACTACAGGAGGGTCTGTCACTCACCTAGATTGCAGGGGTCCATTGGCGATGGGACCCCGCATGCTGTCCATACGCGCTCTCTTTGGCATCATCTTGCGTTTGTCCATTTAAAGCGGCAGAGCCGCTTTAACCGCCGCTCCGCAGCGCGTCACCTGGAATTGACACAATTACCAATTATTATCTATAGATATACAAATGATATCCTAAGCAGAACACAACATAACCCGAAAGACTTACGACAGTTTCTAGTCACATTGCGTAGATTTCTCAAAATCACCACTGAGGGAATCCCTTACTAACTTATTAATGCCACTGAGTAAGTTTTTAGTCCAATAGGGTAAAATTATGATACAACGAATAACTACAATGAAATATCAGAAACCAGTCACTTATACGTTTGAAGGTTACTAATCAAACATCAGACATATACAAGAATGAAGTAATTCGGAAATGCGTGCACTCGGAAATAACTATAAAATGCTCAACTAAGTAAAAAATATAACATTTTTCCTACAATATTTGCAAAACACCTTGTCTAGTGCTGAGAAAACAAATACTCTATAGCAATAACACAGTCAAAACAAATCATCAATGTAAACCTAGGTCTATTAATATATTAAAACAACGCGTCTAAATGGCTAACAAATAGCGTCTTGTCGCTATACCTATACATATATTTGCTTACGATTTACAATCATAATATTGATAAATTATGTTTATCGAATTGTAAAGTCATACTAAGTGCTTTTACAGCTATCCACTTTTAGCTATAAAGTCATCATCTTCCTCCTTATCCTACTC
>LD688956.1:4261667-4273661 GCA_003118335.3 Papilio memnon
CCGAGTAATTTAGTAGGTAAAATACTCTCGTCTAGATAATTACCTAATCACTGCCAAATCTCCGTTGTTCAGACATATTTAGTTACTAAATCACTCGGTACTCGACTACATTACTAGCTCGTGCGAACTAGGCATTAGAGTGGTCGGTTATGTGGTTACTAAGAGTCTTAAATATAGATTCAGTTTGAGAAATCTATACGCAGCGACTATTTAGGTAAATATGTATGTCTATCTATAAATCTATAAATACTAAAGCCGACATGGTACATTTTTTATCTTGTCCAATACAATTTATTGTAGATAGTATAAAGTTACATAATCGAGTGTAATCAGACTGGGAGAGTTTCGGTTTCGCGTTGAATGCGACGACACGGATAAGCCGAGGCGACATGATGAATTGCCGAAAGCAAACTTGGCACTGATGTACAAATCCCCCCCTCACACCTCCCTCCCTATCCCTTTCCTCCGTTCTTCTGCAATCGGAGATAACGCGATGTACAATTTCACTGAACAACTTTGGCTTTTATTATAACATTGCATTTCGTTCCATTGAATTATTTGAGTGTTTTCTTTTAATGTGACATGAATACAATTTAGTATGATCAATATTTTTATCTGAATAAATGAAGTGTGCGATCATGTAATCCAGTCATCATCTCGTTCTAATTAAGTTACGAGATAAAAACATTGCGACAAAGTCGACAAAAAGTCTTTCATATATAGCAATTTTTTTCCTAATAACTCGACTTGGCAATATCTGCAATAGTCATGTCATGTCTGCACTGCTTATTCCTTCTTAAACATTACGTGATAAACCGAAGCAGACTTGTATGCAGTTATTACTTATACGGCCCTTAGCCGACTCTGCCAACTGGGTTGTTCAATGCACGTTCAACTTTTCTCGCCACCGCCCCGCATGCTAACAAAACTATGTTGTTCCACTCACTGCTACTTCTTTGTTTGCGAGTGCCCCTCCTCTCTAATGTTCATAAAACGGATTTTCATAAACAACTGCCAGAAAACTTAATATACTTGAATACAAATAATAATAAGTAGACATCATTGAAATAATTTTTCACACGACTATTGTCCTGGATTCGCTAATCATAGCAAGAATTTTAAAAACTTTTGAGGTTTTTTTTTATTTTGGCCCTAATCGTCCATACCTTTGAATTTTTTGCTCGATTGTCATGGTTATTTCCATTCCTAGTTATACATAGCATCCTTAGTAAAATTAGTGCTTCGCGTATTTAAAATTTGTGCTTTCGACTTACTATATAGCAATCGAATCATATTTCTATTTACCCCATAAGTAAAAAAAGTGAGCGAAGGCACTTTACATTCGTGAGCATAAGACAAACAAAGTCAGAAATAAATCTGATCAGTACAATTATTTAGTTTACTAAAGCAAAAATATAATTGACATTGACACAGTTATTTTTATTATAATCATTTGTAAAGTTGCGCAAACCGCTTACTATGACACGAATAAAGCCAACCGGTGTAATGGAAATGCATTGTCAAGCATTCGACATGCATTACACATATCGTAAAAACATACAAATAAATTCAGTGGTTTAAGCACTTGACTTGTAATCTACAGGTCTTGGGTTCGAATTCCGCCGCCATGTACCAATGTGATTTTTCGATTTTTCATATGTACATAATTTACCTGACGTTCTTACGGTGAAGGAAAACATCGTGATGCAACCTCCACATATCGGCGAAGAAATTCAAAGATATGCGTGAAGTCAACCAACCCGCACTTGGCCAGCGTTGTTGACTATGGCCTAGTCACCCTAACTGCAAGGTAGGCTCCGAGCCCCTCGGTGGAGACGTATAGTGAGCTGGTGATGACAGTAGTTTTCATAATCTTAGCGGCTCTTATCTACGCGCGTGTCGCTGCAGAACACAATGTTCGAATTACACAAAAGACATCTATATTTTCTCAACTTTTTTGCTGTTATTACAGAACACAAAAAAATTACAAACAAAAATAACTAGCTTCGTTTTCTTTATTCAAACTTCAAAGCTAGCGTAGGCAGGGAGCACCGATATACCCTTAGATACATATATAAGATGGCGGTGATTGTATGTGTCCATATGTGGTACAAGAAATGCGAGAGAATTGTTCCGATATACAATTGTGTGACGACATGAAAACACTTGAAACGAGTACCTCACACTCAACTTTGTACTATTCCCAGAACGAAAAGATTATTCATTTCAAAGAATGAAACGTATCTGTAATATGATGTATCAGATTCTTAGAAGATGTTATATGTAATTATGTGCAAAAAGAATTAAATAAATGAGATGAGTTCGAAAAAAGTCGTTTGATCTTGTAAAAAGAAAATAGGATACTGTCGAAGTTTATTTATTTTCTTAGTAATATTTGATACCAATTTCACCAAATGTTAATATTGACATTAAAAACAAATATAATAATGTTCAATATTTTGTATATTTGTCATAAACCTGCGTAAACAACATCTATTCAATACATAAATTTAAAACTAAACTACTAAATACAAACAGCAATGGGTCGCGGCTGCGTACCCATATAGCGATTCAAAAAGTTTTAGCGTTAGAAATAAAAAGAGTAATTCCGGTCCGGTCGAAGCGCTGAGTAAACTGAGTTATAGCGCGCAGCGTGCAGCACTTTTATACAGCACTGTACCGATACGGCTCATGTTAAATCCGATCGGTCGGATGGATGGCAATCGCTATTTATGCCTCACTGAATCAAACTTTATTTGAATCGCCGAATCTGCAGTTGAAAACATTTTAAAGTTTTAAAATCAAACCTAAAAATGTAAAATCATGTAATCTTACAGCTTCTTGTACATTTTTAGTTTTGATTCTAACAGAATACAGATTAAAACTTCGGTTGACAACACGTTTAAAAAAACAATTTGACCACTACTTTGTTATTTACACATTCCAGAATTAGAATCGTTCGCGTGTCGTCGCCGTGGGATGCAAGCGGCTCACGTCGTGTGGCCGAGGCCGGTTTTATTCCCGTCCGAGTCAGCATTCCTTTTCAGCGAGCTAAGCGGAAGAGCGAGCCGAGTGTCTTTCACTATTATTACCGCTTAGAATCCCCGACGTTGGCAATTCTGCAACGCGTTCAATAATGCTAGCGAAGAGGAATAACCTAGGCAGATGTTACATCGGAATTAAGATATCCCATTTTCCTGTAATTCAAATAATAATCTTGTTTTGTCAGACTTTAGTAAATATTTGTATTTATAAAAACCAGTTTAACATTTAATATTTAATCCTTTAAAATATATCGTAAGAAAAACTTCAAAGAATAAATGATAAGATTAATGTTTTGAAATTCGAGACGGGCTTATCTAAAACGAAGGCCAAACAACGCCTTATCAAAACTTAAACATTACATTAGCTTTCTGGCAAATCGAGCTAGATAAAATTTAAGAACAAGAACCATTTATGTGTTGGTCAACAAGTTTTTACGCACGCTTTTATTATTAGGTAGTGAATAAAAGTTTTCCAATATTACACAGTATATTGTGTTATTCAACTATGGTCGAGGTAGCAATTAGGAATTTTATAAAGGGTAAAATTCACAAAAAGTATAACTTTATAGTTCATATGAATCATATTCTTACAAGGTGTATTGAGGCTTTGAGCAACCTTTGAGTGGTTGAGTGGTATAAACAAGGGGATGTACTTGACGGTAAATTACCGTACCGTTGTATATATGATAAGAACATTCTAGAATGCATATCCATAGCTATTACAGGAAATTTATTTCCTACCCAATTAGGTGAAAAATCATTGAAGCCTACAATGCTATTTAAGCTACATACATAAAGCCAAATTACAGTACTTCTAGTGAGGGATTACTGTACGACTTACGATCCTAACCGAGAAGCAAATTTCTATTCGAATGAAAACTGCAGTTAGTCACAGGTTAGGCACGAGATTGCTCCAGTTGGTCTAGTTATGTTTTACGAGTGATCGCACAACCGAAATGCAAATTTTATCGTTGGTATGCATGAGGGGCACAATAAACATTTATTCCACACGCCGCTGGGCCGATCTCTGGAGAAATTGCCGACGCACGACCCGTTCTCTACTACATATAACTTTGTCCTATTTACTACTAAACACTTTTTCTTTGTTCAGATGTCATGCAGACAATGACCTGTATGGATTATTACTATGTGTCGAAAGATAGCGAATTAAAGATTGTATTCGTACGAGATTTTATTAAGTCTATGGTATGAGCAATTTTGATTTTTTAATTCTAAATAGGTAATGTGAATAATTTAACTTTATGAATTCGAATTAATTTATCGTAAAC
Organism: Papilio memnon; assembly: GCA_003118335.3. NCBI lineage: Eukaryota > Metazoa > Arthropoda > Insecta > Lepidoptera > Papilionidae > Papilio > Papilio memnon. Next base: position 4,266,001 of record LD688956.1, read on the forward strand.
GTTAAAACTTTTACAACACAAACACGTGGGAAATAAGCGAGTTGTATTCCATACAAGAATCCATTAGAATAACTAGAAACGCGTTTTTCCTACAAGTAACCTTACTGTTGTAACAATTAACAGTAATCGAGGCTCACAACGACTTCTGTCATTAGATGAACAGCGAAATCTAATAATCACAGATAAAGTCGTGAGAGTTCCCACGTCCCTAGAGATACAATAAGGAGTTAATATTCTATAATGATTTATCTTTACATATTAAGACCCAACAGATTCTACAATATACAAAATTGTGTTAATAATTTGCTTTCATACTAGAGATATATGTTTTACATTATTTATCACGTGGCATCGAGTTACTAGGGTTACGGTTTGCAACCCAGACTGCAGCAATCACATTATTGTCACTAAAGGAATCCTTTAGTGTAGATTTAGTATGAGCAAGGTAAACACTAAGCGACAATTTACCATTATGACTCTTGAGCGTCATTAATCGGCAATATAGAAGTGGTAAATTAATTGTATTTTGCTATACTTTTTAGGCGAGTGTACGAAAATTACAAACTGTAATTGTAACGTGATTCAACGTAATATCAGAGTGCAAAGTTCACATTGAGATTGCGACGTGTTTTGCAGAGCCGGTGCAACGAACGCGGGTCACACCGTCATAACACGGGAGGTCATAACACGCTTCATTTGAACAATTGAGCAAGCATTAAGATTTACGTAATATATTAAATAATATCCTCTTAAAAAACTTTACATAAAGTATAAGTAAAAAGGTGAAAACTTCAAAATTATAATTAAGAAACTTAGAAAACCAAACATAACACATTCTAGTTTCTTTCAATATTGACATAAGATTAAGTAATGATCATAACTTAAGCTTATTAAAGTTTCGGTAAAACAAATTAAACATACTATTCAAACTCATTTATCAATAAAGTTTTTTAGTTGTTACTTTGTTTAGGCATTCGTTTAAGCTGCGAGCATTATAACAAGGGAAGTTAAGTAACGGACAAAGTTTGGGCGGGCAAAGTTGCTATGAAATCCAGTCCGCCTCGACTCCAACTTAGTTCGGCATTAATTATAAACGCCACTGAGGCGTAACAAGTTTATATAGTCGTAACTTAGGCTGGTACTTAGTTAATGGAGAACGACTCAGCGGAAAACCTACACCATCAAAGAAACAAAACAAATATCTAAAGACCGAGAAATCAGAAACTTGAAAGATACCTTTTCTTCAATTGATAGCAAACATTTTCAAGTCATTTTTATCAAAGGCAATATTAATTTCAACTAACCAAAAATGTATTATTCTTAACATATCAAGGTGAGTAGTTTAGAGGTGTCGTGTTCTTTGGTCATACGAGAAAGCAAACGAAAGCGGATCGCTTTCCGTATATTGCGATTTGCGACACACGCTCGCGCCACGCGGTCGCTGCATAAAATATAGGGTTGGCATTTATTTATTGTTTTAGTCATTCTATTCTTTACTTATGCCTAAAGTCTTTTATTAATAATAAAGCATTAATTTCCATGTACTCAAATTAAAAAAAAAATGCTACTAAAGACGAGTTAATATTCGACACTTTGTAAATGATTTATAAATATGAAGGTAACAATACTCCTTCATTCATACCGTCGTATGTTTGTTAAAATAAACTAGAGAACAACACTACGTCATGGGCAACATATAAATTGCTAATATCGAGACCGTTTCAAAGTAGTTCACTTCCATTTTCTCTAATGACGCATCTAGAATGTTTATCATGCCAGTCTTACGACTGTTTCATTCAACCAGCCCCTGCGGTCTTTGCAAATGTTAGGGCTGCCACACACACCCAATACTTTTAACCAGTTTCAAACATCTTAAAACACCCTTATTTCTCAATCAAGTACATATTTAAAAAAATTGGGCATATCTCTCATTTTATCTGCATAATATGTTATACTAGTTCGACTTCTTCACAATTCTAGATTAATAAAGTCTGAAAATTATATAATGCTTTCTAATGTGCTGATGACAATCGATTCTCAGATTTGAACCCAAGTTAAAGCATTGCTGTATACTTTATGACATTTTCCGGCTACTATAATGCGTGGGAGCCCTAAGTTCGAGGTCAACGCCCTGGTGACAGCGGTGCTGAATTAGCTAGCTCTCTATACCGACGACGTGTCGACGGTTTTATCAAAAGACCCATACGGACGCGCATCGCAATAAAAATAGTGGGTATCTAACTAACAATCAACCATTGAATTATACTTTGAAATTACATACATGTAAAAAACAATTAAAAAGTAAAGCTGCACATGAAAATATTCAAATAAAATTTTATAACAAAAAATCTGCGTACGGCTTATGCGCGGAGTAGGGTATAGGCGCTTTAAAATCATCGAACATAAAATAAATTCTGGCTACAAATTCATTGAACAGCCACCGCATTTCCGTTCGTGTGGTAACCATCGTGTAGCCCGCTAGCTAGGCGGTGGTCATTGACCGTTGCTGTACATTCGCTGTACACCGGACTGAACGGTTACAATATTCTGGGGATAGTCTAACTTTTTGTTGACGACGGTACTCCTATTTCAACTCTATTCCGCGTGCATTTTATTCACGACTGTACCCGTCCTACTCACAGTCGTACACCACTTCAATTAGGATATGTAAACATTGCGTAGTGGATGACGTCACTTGCGTTCTTACCGTGTTAGGAAATAACGTCACGCATTCATGAACGATTTACGAAATATTCATTTCTGATCATATTTAGGTTGAATAGTAAACAAGAACATCCTCAATTTGTGTTGATTTACAGAAAATAACAAATATAAAAGTATACTATTAAATCATTTTATATTATTTTAACTATAACAAAGACAATAAGACAGCGGTATTACCATCTACCTTATAACAAAAATAAATAAATGCTATCGAACATTTCTGCCAACGTCCGGGTCTTTAAAAAGGGACTTCGCAGAAACTTTCGGCGAAACATGAGAAGAAATCCTTGCGAGGACTGGATTTTATTTTCCAAGCGCATGAACACGTCCTATACGTCTTCAGTGCCTGCCACACAAGACGTTACAAATATTATTTGATTTTGAACCTTGTGCAGTATTAATAAAGTCTTTATTCGCACAATATGCTGGTACATACATCGTATATAGATGTATGGTCGAACGGCAACGCCTCAGGCATTTTCCTGTTTATCACATTTCATACGAGTGGTAACATAAGCCGGCTTGTATAGAGGAGTAATAGCGAGCGCCTCGCCTCGCATTATGGCCGAGTTCGGAAGATTATTAAAAAAACGGGCCGCAAATTATAGGCCGAGAACTGACCTTGTATGGTGCGACTATAAGTACCCAATAAAAACGGCGTTTATTTTATAAGATTAATAAGAGATATTTTAGTAACAGTCTAGTAGCATTGTAGTGGCAATTTTATGTGCATATTTACAAGACTTGTTTATCTCAAATGCCAAAACATTAGACATTTCAATTTAATAAAAAATCAACAATTGAATCAAATTAAATCAAACAGGTATCGCAACAATAAAGATCGTGTTAATATACATAACATATCGAGTATGTTAATACGCTAATTTGAACGCATAATAAAAAGAATACTAATAATTAATGCAAAGCGAGGCATCACTCGCGCCTGCCACGATATGTAACACTCCGCGCCCGTCCTCACGTGACATATTCCGACAAACAGCATATTAATAGGGTTGCTAACGTATCAAATAATAATAATTGATATGCAAAGTCTATGAATCGTAAGGTATGCGATTTCATCCTAATAAATGAAACAAATGTAAACATAAAATATGACATATAATATACGTTAATACTATTCTATTTCTTTATTTAATTAAGACAAAAATTATTAAAAAATCAAAGTGGCAACCCTAACTATCTACATATTACGCTACTACATACATACATACATACATACATACATACACGCACACATATCGGAACTGAATCGAATTCCGGCAGCCTTGAGTCAAGCACTATCGTTACTGGCGATATAGGCGCTCTTTCTTGCGAAAGGCGAATGCTTCGAGAAATGGTTTGGCCATGCTCGCTTCAGCGGGACATCTGACGCGCCCACAGATGGCTAGAACAAGACTTTAGACACTGAATTTCAGCGACTACACATGGTAAACGACACTTTCTCATATACCAAATACTTCTAAATATTTTTAGTGTATTCTACGCACAGGTACCACAAGTGACCACTTAAAGACTCGAGTAAGGCAGTATTTATAAAAAATATTGTAGATTTCTAGAGAATTAATCAACTTAAATTTCTACACAGTATATTTATTGACAAAAAAAGGCGCACGACAAATGTATAATTACATAATCCGTTCACGTAGCGGACCGGTCCTAGCGCTGGCAGTGTTTGCCCTCTAACACGACACCAGCGCCCTTCCCGGAATGTGCAACCTAACGGAAAACATTTAGAAACGATGGCTCAAATATATTGAGTCGCTTAAAAAATCTAATTCAATTAACCAAGGAATTTGAGTCCAAAAGTTGTTCGAATGTGTCTATACTAATATTATAAAGAGGAAAGGTTTGATTGTTCGTTTGCATGGAATAGGCTACGAAAGTACTAAATATATAGTACTAAATAACTATTTGAAGAATTATTTCACTGTTGGCAAGCTATACTACCCTAAGTTTTTTTTAATTCTGCGCGTACGAAGTCGCTATCAAGAACTAGTCAATAATAATTCGTGTTCGATATCATTGCATCAGTGGGCAACATGAATGAAATGAACATAAAACTCTTACATAGTTGTACTGATATATGTTATAGTGCTATCAAGCCGCGTGACTCGCAATTGTGACTTTAAACACAGTGAAGATTTATTACATAAATATGGATGGTACGCTATACTGCGGTACGACTACATTAATATTCTATTTCATAGATTATTTTATTTCATAAATTATTTTTACGTGAACCTATGATTAGTGTGTAACAAGAGAAACCGACTATTTAAATACCGAGCTTGTCTTTTAATAATGGCACACACACAACGAAGTCACTTGAATTTCTGCACAATGACCAAATTGGATGTAGCTTGATTGAGGATTGCCAACAAAAAATGTTGTACAATTATGCAACATATTCAAAAATAACCCAATTTTGATCACAGCGATGCATAATTTAGCAACCCTAGTGACGAGTATAGCAGTTTCTGTTCGTGCATACGTCGACACATATGGCTGATAATTCATACACGTCACACGCACACATGTATGAGGCGCGCACGCATTGCCACAGGCCAGATCCATTCAGGCGTTACAAAGCGATTCTGAATGCTATTTTATCTCAAGACGTGGCGTGTTTCGACCGGATGGTAAAGGTACTTTCATACAAGGGTAGAACAGTAAGAGATTGCAGTACTGCTATTATTTGAATATAGACGCACTGTCGACACAGTACTATTTCCGTATTGCCGTTGTGTATTCAAACAGCATTCAGCCCTCGTGTGAAACACGCATAAGAGGGGAGTGGTATTGTAGCGGGAGGGAAGCGCCCAGCAACTGCATCGGAACTCCGCGCGTACAACCAGACAATCGCAATTATTATTAACAGATATACACACTTAATGAACGTGTTTGTCCGTTTTGTTGAATTGCAAGCGATTTAAAAGTTTTTGTCGTAGGTGTTTAGTGCTATTTTCACATGAGGAAAAATTCACAGCTACAGTATGAAAGTTGTACAAATTTATAAATATTGTATTTAAACATTTATTTTGCGAAACGAAATTAACATAAGAGTCACGTTGCGGACTTAATAACGCCGGTTTTAGATTCACCTTTCGAAGGGTGATCGTGGGAGGCCGATATAAATTAGAAATGCCTACCTTTAACATAATTTTCCTTTAATTTAATATATTTGTGCTAAGCAACAAGGCATGGTCATAGCCATTGGCTGGTGATTTGTGGCGTGGCCTGGGCTCATTTAGCGGATTGTCGGCACACGGGCATAACTCATGCGAACAAAGACGCGCTTTGGCCCGTACCGCTATCTATATCTTCACTTTATATACATATAGCGTCTTAACGACTTTACATTCCAATGGAACGTGAAAGGACACTGCCGTCTATAGGAAGATACAATACATGTATATCTGTAGGCATATTGAAAAGAACGCAATTTCAATTTAATTGAAGAACGCGAAGATGTTTTCGGAATTTTGTTGTCCGATGTTTCGTAGATTTTCATTTATTCTTAGATGTAAAATAAGAAGTTTTAAATAACAGTACTCACTCTCAATTCCAAAGAGTGTTTTCGCCGAATAAAACCTGAAACAAATATAATCTTATTATTACATGAAACTGCTATTGTTTTTATCATAAAATTAAGAATAAAAAACCACATAGCACCATTGGAATTGAATGGTGTTATAATTATCTCTTATAATGAACATAACGGTATTATTCTGGTTAGTAAATCTTACTAATATTATAAATACGAAAGTTTAGATGGATGGATGGATGGATATTTGTTAGAGTTTGTAGCCTAAACGGCTGAACGGATCTCGATGATATTTGGCATTGACGTAGAGGATAGTCTGGAAGAACACACAGGCTACTCACTTTTGTTTTTTTTAATTCCACGCGGACGGAGTCGCGGGCGAAAGCTAGTATGTTTATAAATTAAGGTTTTGTAGTGGCGTCTATAGAAACCTAAAATCATTTTAACAGGTTTTTTTTTTCTTATTAAATCCTAGTACACATTATTATACAGACACAAGTAATATAAAAGATTATTGATGATATTTTATGCTTCACATATGTTGTTTCAATGAATTGTACAAACGTCACAGGGCGGGGGCGTCACTGGCCAAACGGAATGGATAATGCGCGTAAAAAATCAATAAAAGTTGGGCCCGGCCTTCGGCGAGGCCGGGTGACAACGCTCCGAGCTACGGCCAACGCGCTTCGCAATATTATAGTAATAAAATATTACAATTGAAATAAAGATATCGTACTCGTTTAACTGAGCCCTGTTAAAACACTTTCTACCAATTTCCTATGACTTCATAATCGTGCTTATCGAAAATACAATTGCGAAACGTTACCAAGTTTACCTCCTTAAGGATCGAGGTATGATAAAAAATAGTTATCACCTTTTACTGTCGTTTAATGTATACACTAAGGTTAGATTAGAACCTAATAGAGCCAAAGTCATTTAAAAGAAAATTTCACCTTTTTTACGAGCAAATTTTTTTTTTTTTTTTTATATAATAAAAGGGGGCAAACGAGCGGCGTGAACACCGAGGTGGTCAACGACGCCCATGGACATCCGTAACACCAGAGGAACTACAGATGCGTTGCCGGCCTTTACTATTTATTTACTTTCTTTGTTTCCTAAGTTAAATACTATTTCATACATCCTAAACATCTAAGGTTTATAAATACAATAGAATGTGCTATGTCATATATAGCGACTAAAAATATTACACTTGGCAGCAAATAAATCGTCCGGCGGCGCTTTGAACCCGCGCCAAGTTGGTTTTCTACAATATTTACCTATGGCCTGTGTTAACTGATAGCGGACCGGTCCTCTGATACGTCATGCTCGTTGCTCCCTGTTCTATCACAACAATTATAGTAAAATGCCAAAT
>LD688956.1:4299002-4310219 GCA_003118335.3 Papilio memnon
CCTTAGCGCGATTAGAATATTTTACTTAAGCGCTTAGCTTAAGCGCATTGACCTTGTGCCGGCTCTAAACCTAGTTATAGTGAAGCCTTATTGGAGAGGTTTAACGTCTTTTAGTCGTTCAGATTACAAAGCTTAGACAATTATGCTAAATACAAAAATAATTATGTAATTTACTGCATGCCTTTAGATCAAAATATTTCAAATGTAATCAGAAACTGGTATAAGCCAGAAAAACTACCAACTATTTATTAGTCTTGTGAACAAATGTGGAATACGTAACCAATTTAATTAAAATTACGCCTTTTAATAAAGTGAATTCGCCAACCCTATTCGATTTGTATGCAGAGCCTATCGTATATGTATAGCGATGAGATCTTGACATCGGCACAGCAGGGGTGCCACCACGATACGACGCATCTGTCCTAGTTTCTAATCATTCCATCGGCTGACTGCACTTAAATAAAATGCACTAACACTATATAAAACTGTTTTTATCGGTTATAATGTCGTTAAAATAAAAGTACTTATTAAGCATAATATTGATTTACGATTTAAATCAACTAATATTATAAATACGAAAGTTTACATGGATGGATGTTTGTTAGAGTTTGTAGTCTAAACGGCTGAACGGATTTCGCTGAAATTTGACATAATGGTAGAGGATAGTCTGGAAGAACACATAGGCTTATGTTTTTTTCCACGCGGACGGAGTCGCGGGCGAAAGCTAGTACTAGTTGCTTAGTAAGTAGTTGCTTTTTATCATTAGTACAGGTTACAGCAACAATTTAAAATCAATACATAGCCGCAAACCACTTATTATATTTTAGTTGCATGTGATTTTGTTGGTTAGTGTCATTTGTGTTGATATTTTCATGGGAAACTCCCTCTTTTTGCGAATCAATAAGTTTAGCACATGTAATCCCTCAAGCCTTGGAAAAAAATATGTGAATTTATCTCCCTATCAATTTCCATTCGTGTTGGAACTTGTTAAAGTTATTTCGCTTCATCACTTTTGATACTATGTCAATTACTCTTGCGATTCGCGTACATATCGTACTGTGGCATCAAGACATTATCCAAAAGAAATCAGTTACATGTATGAAAATACAGAGAATCGTTGATAAGGATTGATAAGAATTGCTGACGTAGATAAATTAGACCGTGCTAACATTATAGCGCACTGAACTCAAAGCAACATAGGTACTTAAAAGTAATTTAGTATTTAAGCCAGCTACACCCATACAGTTTTTACTGCACATTTTTAACTGAACTAAAATTGTGTATGTATAGGATATTTTAACTATCACTTCAAAGCGTGTAGTTAAAACTGAAGGTGAGTAGGCTTTAGAGTATTCCGAAAACGTGTTAACGAAAAAAAAGTATTACGTAGCTTATATGTTTTCTCTATACTATGCCACATTTCAGCGAGATCCGTTGAGCCGCTAGGAGACACGTGGTAACAAACATCTATCCATCTAAGCTAAGTAAAAAGTAAGATGTATTGCAATTTGCCTTTAACTATTACACTATTGATTTACGTATGCAACTAATATAATTAACTATACTTTGTTAATATTACGATGACCTAGTGCGGGCGGCACAAGTCGTTATCGTTAGTCGATTCGCGTCGGACCATGGACTATGGAAGGCATTAGAGAAGACTCCAGTCTCGCTATGGACTGACATGGTTGAGAATCATTACGCTACTACTTACAGCCGACATCAGAGGTTCCCAAACTATTTTGTCGTGTGGCCCTTTAAAAGTTAGTTTTTTTTTGCTTCCTGGGCTTTGCTTTGAAACACTAATTATTTTAATGAACTGTAGTAGGATTTTAGATAGTTCCCCGTCGAAGAGTTCGGGTCAGACCCAAAACAAGGTGGAAAAATTTGGTGCTAAGAGACATGTGCGAGTGCCAAGTTTCGGAGCAGGATATCTTAGATAGAGCGAAGTGGAGGAGGTTGACAAATAAAGCTGACCGCAACTATCATATGGGATACAGGCTAGGAAGAGAGAGAGAGAGAGAAGTATCTTGTTGATTTTTAAATTTATTACATATTTGTGGTTCACTCACGAGCGCATCTAAGGACGAGCCATCATGTTCGAAACAAAAAAAAATTCGTAGACAAGCAGTTAAACTCTTGTATCCCCAAAATTGTTTCTAGCGATCGTGGACCACCGCCGGGTCTCTTAGGTCCACCTGGACCATTTTGAGAATAACCGACCTATATCACACTTACGAAAAAAGTCGAAACGATGGTGTGAACTGGATGAGACAGGACTTGTTATTAATGAGCCAAAGGCGTCAGTTGTCAGTGAATAGTTTACGACACACTTTGGCTGGCGGTCGACGTCCTGGGTTACATTACCGTTGCGACATCGCCTTATCCGATAACACTGCTGGAATATGTAACTTAATAGCTTTGTTTGTGCACCTTTAATACTTAAACAGTCTTGTATCTTCAGCTGATAAACCGAGACACATTTCTTAAAGGCCAATTAAACTGAATACAAGGAAAACACTGCTTAAATAGCACCTGCTGTCTCTTCCTATGAAAGGAATTAAGTTGACTTGAGTTAATATTAAAGTTAAAAAAAAAGAATTTTGGTTGTACTGTATATACTAGTAAAATTTATCAATGTGCCATCACCCATGATTCCATTTGCATGGAATTAAAAAAAACGTAGTTGCTTATGTGTTCCTCCAGACTATGCCAACTTATAGTTCTTGAAGTCCAGTTAGGGACATATGTAGTAACAACCATACATTCATCCAAACTTTTGAATTTATGTTAATGAGATGGTAAGAAGTAAATTTAAGATCATATGTGGGCTTTAATATAAAAATTGTATTGAATATTAAATAATCATAAACTAATACACATCTTTCTAAATTTGAATCTTTACATTAGTTAAAGAAAACTATACTAACAATAATTAAACAAATCAACTAACCCTCTGTTCTCAAAGTTTCTAATTCCAACTTTGTTTATTAAAAACATGTATAACACAGCTTAGAGCAACTTTGATGAAGAGTTTGAAGATGAAATTTCACAAAAGAAATCCAACAAGTCCAAAGTTAAAACAAGCACAAAAGCTTAAATAGGTAAATAATGAGAGGCAGAAACTTTCCAATGAAATCCAAAGTTTTTACCCAATTCAAAGTAAGTTGAATGAGAATTCAGTAGTAATTTAACTTTGAAAAACTTTGAAGTATTGCTTATGTCAGATATTGTAATCTAATTACTAAAAATGTATAAAGTTACTATTTTTTAATAATATACATCAGTAAAAGACCTTCAATAATTATATTGAAATAATTTTATTATTTACTTAAAATAATAAGGAATATCAGTTAAAGCATTTTATTAAAATTACAGGTTATTACATAAAACATCATAGGACAACAATGTTATTTAGGTATAGAGGTAAACAAAAAGTTATGTAAGTTCATCATAATCAGAGAAAAAATAACATTGTCCTGCATAATTATTTACTTTTGGCGTTTTAATTTATTTTTAAGTTACGAAATTATAATTTTACTCTACGGCCTTAATTTAAACAATACGTTAGTACTATAATGTATGAAGTGTTTGATTGAGATGCCATAACTAAGTTCTAACTACGAGAGCTGACTAGTGTTCGTAAACGCACTAACTTTCTAAACTTTAAGTAGGTCATCAAAGTCCCAACAGCGCGCAGTTTTAAACACCGCGTGCTCGTTTATCTTCAAACCGTACCCAAAAATCGGTACGTTCTAGAAAGTCATGACCCGCACGGTTCTGTGGCCATGAATTTGTGACGCGTCGGTGGCGTCGGCGAATATGTCGTCGCCCGTCAACTAGACCACTGCACGGAGCCCGCTTCGCCACCATTACGATGACGCTATCACATTTTAACATATAACACGGTTACTATGATGTTTATGTCTACGAAATCGCCGACTAACGCTGACACATACATCTAACCGATTTATTAACAACGAATATATTTGAACTTACCGTCTAAAATGCTGAATCCAACAACAAAGAATCACCAGCCACGCGCTCCAGTTAGAGGGCACTCACTAAACACGAAACCACACCGTAAGGCAGCAAAATTATGTCACTATAACGTTTGTTTTGTTCACAGTCAATAAACGAAGTCAATTTGAATGAAGTTTTCTTGGTTTTCTCGCAGTAAACACTAAACCGGGAAAGCGAACCCTGAATCACCGCCAGCTCCGTACAAAATGGCGGATTAGCGTAATGAAAGTGACGCGCTGACGCGCCGACAAGTTGTACAGATTATAAAGCATTCCTAAAATTATAGACTAAAAAAATTTAAACAATTTAATAATTTAAATGAAGAGCACCAATTTTAAACAGAGAAACGCACTCAAACTTTACACATTTCTTAATAAAAAATCTAATTGTAAATTTAAATAATTTATGGTTTAGTCATATTGTGGTAACACTACACTCACACTGTAATGTTACCACATTTAAATATAAATTATTTTAGATTCACGGAGACTCCATTTACTTTCATATTTAACAAAACAACAATCTTCCAAAAAAAAACCTTAATAATTTCATAATTTTTGTGCCGATTTTCTATAATTATCACTTAAATATCCATAAAACTTTATAATCATTTCCTGTCGTGTTTACTTTCGTTGGCTGATCAGCTGAGTTTTGTTGTCATTGTTTTAAATTGTCATCGTATTTATATAGGCGTTTTATTCACACTTGTTAATTTGCGAATCACACAATTAAAATGAACGAACTAAAATCTCTCGAACATGCAACTTTAAAGGTAAGGTTTAAAAACCAATCAATATGTAACTAAATATATATTCTTGTGAACCATCGTCAATCTTACTTCGTCATACGTATTATTTTGTAACTAATTGAACATATGTGTTTAAATTTAGGTCTATATCTGTAATATTTCCTGGGTACCCACTTTTCTGTTGATTAGTTAAATTTATCTTATAATTATTTTGCGCCTTAAAGTAAAATCCAACGCATTTCAATATATTATACATATGTGGAGTTTCTCCTAGAATTCTGTAAGTAATTTTCCATCATATTCAGATATGTCTTAAAACAGAACGATATAAAGATAGATGATTCGTTCTATTATGGGTGTTTTATTATTTTCCCATATTTGTATCTTCCTATTACAAAGTACAGGAATGAATGTTATATTTTTATTTTACATTTAGAAAATTGACTTACATCATTTTGTACATCATCACCATCTCCCAGGCTTATACTACTCCTGTAGGTTTGGAATACATTTCATTCTCTAGGTTAATCTATCTTCTGTCACCTCAGTCATTACTCCCTTCTTAATCATCTCACCTTTTACACAATTCATCCATCTGTTTCTAGCCCCACCTCTACTGTACCCTATATTTCAACATTCTGAATATATGTTTAATAAATAGTCAACTGTTGAAGCAGCAATAGTGGGTTGTGTTAAAAAATTCTTTAGTTCTGTAATATAGCACCAAAACTTTGTTTTTATTAAAAATAACTATAAAGGAAATGTTCTTTGTGCTGAAATGTAGGTACTCTGAAATAAACATTGATCACCTTAATAACACTAATAAAATTAATATACTAATAAACTATAATCCAAACTTTCTTACTTCCTAGAAGTTTCGTAGTAGTACAGTCAGTTTCTTTGCCACTTCCAGGTGCCATACGAAGTGTTCAATAAAAAGTACAGAAACGCTCAGCGTATACTGGATGTGGAGGCTCGTCACATCGGCAGCACCGCTACGGAGCTAGACACAGCCGCTAAGAAGGGGGATGTTACTGCCGGGGAGATAGACACACTGCTTGGTGGAATGGTATCGGAAATGAGAATAAATTTATCGAACTCAAAATCGTTAACCTCTTTTTAAAATTTTTTTTTAATTAGTTGTCCGTTACACTGCACATTGAATTAAGGCTTAACTAAGAGTTAAAAGAGTGACTTCAGTGAAGGTTTATCTAATGGAAATTTCCAATACTATTTCTTTTATTTTTTATTGTTAAAATAATTCAAATAGTTGCAGATATTTCTGACAGTGAATCTACAAATAAGTCTTGATCAATTTATTATGGATTAATATTTTTTTTAGTTTTGCTTATTAAAAAGCTAATCACTGGTCATTTTAGGTCAGTTCTCTTCTACTTAATTACTAAAACAAAAACAAGAACTCGAAAACACACTGTCACAATATTATTGTACTCTCGCTTGCTGTCTCTTACTTAGTCTAAATACACTGGCCAAGTGATGGGTTGGTTGACTTCACACATATCTTTGAATTTATTCGCCGATATGTGCAGGCATCACGATGTTTTCCTTCACCGTAAGAACGTCGGGTAAATTATATTCATATGAAATTCGAAAAAACGAAAATCACATTGGTACATGGCGGGATTCGAACCCAAGATCTGTAGATTACAAATCAAGTGCTCAAAAACCCCTGAGCCACCGACGCTCAGAGTTTTAACGCTTATTCAATATTTATTTTGATATTTATACTTATTTTTGGTATTTATATTTATAGATTAGTTTGGATCTGTCTGTTTTATTTAACCGTCTACACAAATGAAGTGTTTTATCAGTTTGTCTGTATTTTTTATGTGTATCTCCAGCCTTGGTGGACCTATATTTTGTCTAATGTCTTATAATACAGGTAGAAAAGTTAACAACAATGAAACGTAAAGCGTCGGAAGCTATTAATGAAGAGGTGCAAGCGGCTTATGTTTGCAAGAAGCGGCTCGATCATCTCAAGGAACAAGCTGAGGCCTTGCAGGATCCTGCTGCCTCTCAAGTAATAGTCAAACCTTTTATTACTCTGTATACATAATTATAATTATTAATATTATAATTAAGAATAATTATAATTAAGTCGAATATATTCGACGAGAGGATGGGGACATAAACCAGAAAGTGATAAGACTGAATGTCTATGGCTACTGAGAGCACTATCTACTACTACTAAGCTCCATCTTTTCTATATCTATCTATATCTATACATATAATAAAATTGGAGTGTCTATATGTAGTATCAAAAGAAAAATTCTAGATTTCGGGAAGATGATGTATTTGTGTTTCTGATAACGAAAATCGCATTTAAAAAATTTTTGTCTGTCTGTCTATCCGCAAGTCGCGTTTGTTCCGGGTAATCTCCGAAACGGCTGTGCTGATTTTAACGGGACTTTCATGGTAGCTGACATTGACGGGCATATTATAGGCTACTTTTTTTATTCCGCGCTTTAAAAATTGCGACCGGACCGCTATCTCTGGATTTTGCGGGCGACAACTCATGTTATAAAACTAAACAGGGTCACAAAACAAAATATAAACATTTAAATATGATTTAATGATACTTATTGGCAATTCATTTAAATACAATCATATTGACATGTGGTTTTGAGGATCTACTACTGTTAGTAGATAGTAGATAGCATTAGTGGATCGTGTGAATAATGTCTCAAGTGTAAGTTTCAACTATGTCTCATCTATTTATTTTTTTGAATCTCCGTGTTATAGACATCTCTGAACCAATGGCGCAAAGTTCGCTTGGACCGTATGCTGGTGGACTACTTCCTGAGGAATGGTTACTATGACTCCGCCACTAAGCTGGCTGACGCTAAGGATCTGCGCGACCTCACTAATGTTGGTAAGTAATTTTGATTATTACAGTGCAGGTAAAACAGCAATTATGTGTTAAGATAAAATCCGGGCAACACTAGATCGCCATGCACGTCCCGTCTCTATGACATCTGTCAATGTCATTCGGAAGTATTGAGGATAGCGTGCAATTGTGGCGGGAACCTCAGTCTGTGTTGAAGTTAATTACGTTCTTACAATTATATTATTGTCTTTGTCTAGCATTTTGTGATATGTTGTTTTTTTATTAAAATTTTATGTGGATAGCTAGTAAAGAGGATATCTGGAATAATATGGATAGATTGTTTGAAAGAGGATAAGTGTAAGAGTGAATTTAGATATGACCAAAAAGTTACTCTTTTGTGTACATACTGTGCTGACTCTTCGAAGGGAAAGGGCAGGTTGATGATGTTTTTTTAATTGTATTGTAATGGTGAAAACAAAGTTATGAAAACTTTATTTTATTGTCTACATTCTCTTCAATTTGCATATGTCAAAATTGTAATGCTCAAATGACAACAAAGACCTTTGACATTTCATAACAATAACCGTTGCCATGACAACCTGCTTCCTTGATGTCAGCTTGTAGTTTATGGTCCCTTTCCCACATGAAGGTTTTTTTTTTCAATTTTTCAACCCCCAAGTTTAATAGCGTGAAAATATATAGCCTAAAGCGTGTCGTAAGTGTTGGGCTTTTTATTAAAAAAATAATTATTCAACAATATGCTGTGATTGCTAACATCCTACGTCACGAAGTAGTGTGTGTTTACGCTTTATTATATTAGTATAGAGTGTCCGCGCGGGAGACGCTGGCAACACTCGCATACGTCAAGAACGCAAAATAACGCGACAGTTATCCTACATCGCGCATACTTATCTTTATATCATTATAAACTCTGTAATATTTCCCAATAAGCCATTTAAACCAAACAATTGGTCCTTCGAGCTGGATTTTTCGTTCTTGACGTATGCTAGTGTTGCCAGCGTCTCCCGCGCAAACATAGAGTATATATTATATTATAGTATAGATTGAAGTGTGTAATATCAAAAGAAAAATACCAGATTTCGGGAAGATGATGTATTGGAGTTTCTAATAACGAAAACCGCATTTAAAACGTTTTGTCTGTCTGTCCGCGTTTGTTCCGGGTGTTTAGGTGTATGTTAGTATAGGTATCGTGTTCTGTCAGACATCTACCAGGCGGCGGCGGAAGTGGAGCGCGAGCTGGTGTCGCGGCGCACGGCGCGCGGCCTGCAGTGGTGCGCCGACAATAAGTCCAAACTGCGCAAGATTAACTCCACTATGGAGTTTAATATACGGATACAGGTCACAAATATTTCTGGCTAATCTTACTAATAAATGTGAAAGTTTAGATGGATGTTTGTTAGAGTTTGTAGCCTAAACTGCTGATCTTGATGAAAATTTTCACAGATGTCGAGCATAGTCTTGAAATACATAGGCTATTTTAGATGTAGGATAATATGGAAGAACACTTAGGCTACTTACTATGTTTTATTTTTAATTCTATGCCAACATAGGCGTGGGCAAAAACTAGTAATATAATAAATGCTAAAATTTTGGATCGATATTTGGTACAAATTTCTTCACAACGGTTCAACGCATCTTGATGAAATTTGTTTTAGATGTTACGTCTGTAATCCAAAAGCCTAACCAAGATTAATGCGTTACTATCTAATTAAATATTTTTCCCAGCGAGGGTATATATATTTTTTTTACGAGATATATCTCGGAACCCTTCTACTGTACTCAATATCAGCCTCCGAGGAGGTTTTAGTGGGCCAAACCCCACATAACCGTCTTCCCCCCTTTTTTCCGAGGGGAATGCTTTATGCATACTACCCTCCCCCGGGGGGGGGGGGCAGTTATGTGGGAATTTCCTCTTGCGAGGCATACCCACTAAACCGTCTTCCCCCGTAATTCGTGTGCAGGAATTTATAGAGTTGGTGCGCAGCGAGCGGCGCCTGGAGGCGGTGCGTTATGCTAAGAAGCACTTCTCCTTGTATGAGGAGGGTCAACTGCGGGATATACAGCACTGTATGGGCATGCTGGCCTTCCCCAGCGATACTGGTATGTAAATTCCCGTATTTATTCATTTCACACTAACATTGCTTGTTATTAATCGTCTAAGACCGTGGTTTGCTTTGACTAAATTTAATTTCCCATTTTTTGTTGAAATTGTTTTGTTACATAAAGTACTCAAAATAATAAGAATAAACATGTCTTTTTAATTTTTTTCAATCGCCTTGACATAGGTATTGTTTAAGTCAGAGGCCAGAGGTCTCATTTAGTACCCATCTTTCCCCACCTCTTTTTAAATTACATAGGAAAGGGAAAAATTATCTCGCATACTCTTATCAAAGTGTACAAGGAATAGCTTGCACGTGACGCATGTCTTCTGTGTGGTGTTATTGCGTGGTATTGATATTAGAGCGGGCTACCACTGTTAAAACTGCCCCCTGCTGAATCACGCATATTGTTGTGTAGATGTGGAGCCATACCGCAGCCTGCTGTCTGAGGCGCGCTGGGCGGCGCTGGTGACGCAGTTCCGCAGCGAACACGCGCGCCTGCTGCACCCCGCGCGTCTCCCGCCGCTCGCCGTCACCACGCAGCTCGGCCTCGCAGCGCTCAACACGCCATATCCTTTAAACATACACTACTCTACACTACTACATATACACCACACTTCTCAAAACTACACCACACTTCTCACAACTACACAACACTTTCAAAGCTACACCACACTTCTCAAAACTACACTACACTTTCAAAACTACACCACACTTCTCACAACTACACCACACTTCTCAAAACTACACCACACTTCTCAAAACTACACCACACTTCTCAAACCTACACCACACTTCTCACAACTACACCACACTTTCACAACTACACCACACTTTCACAACTACACCACACTTTCACAACTACACCACACGCATCTACTTCAAGGGAGGAGACCACTGTGTGTACAGATGAGAAAGACACATACTTTTTTATTAGTGTTTACTGTAATTATAGGTTTTATACTATAATTGTCATTCGTAGCTTTATGAAAAACTAAATTTAATTTGACTGACATCGTAGAAAAATCCATTCCCAACATTTATGAGTGTTTAAGGGTTATCCGGTAGAGGTAGGCCTTAAAAGAGATGGATGGATTAAGAAGGGAGGGACGACAGACCAATTCATTGTATAATCATATATTTGTATATAAACAATTGTAGAATATTTTTTCTATCTCAACTTCCTAAGCAACAACAGACCATAGTTTTCTTAACGTATGCACAATCAGTGCTTCAACGAGAGTACGAAGGTGTCGTCGTGTCCTGCCTGTGCGCCGTCGCTGAACGCGCTCGCACGCACGCTGCCGCACGCGCACTGCTCCCACTCGCGTCTGCTCTGCCGCATCTCCAACGAGCCGCTCAACGAACACAACCCGCCCATGGCGCTGCCCAACGGACAGGTCTACGGGGAGAAGGTGAGCAACATAACCACTATAACTCAACAAAACCACTACGCTAATTCAACACAACCACTACGC
>LD688956.1:4340871-4356506 GCA_003118335.3 Papilio memnon
GCACCGCTTCCTGTCGCGGCACGGCAGCCAGCTGTGGGGGCTGGTGATGAGCGGGATGCCGCATATCACTGATCAGCTCTGGCAGAGCGTGCTGCAGTTGCTCACCAACGCCAAGTCAGTGCATCTTGCTAGAGTGAGAGGAGCGAACCACACACACTAAAATTCGAGTAGTGTGCGCACCTCCATATACGCACATTGGAATCAAAGCGATATTAAAGAGTTGTACGATAGTTTAGTTAAAGGTGTGCGCGCGCTCTAAATGTTAATATATGCAATATTAGCACTATAATACATTATTCTAGATTAGATCTCTACAGGACATAGTCTTTAATGTTCAATGGTATTGATCGTAAGTAGTCGAACTGATCTTTCTGCCATTCTAAGTACTAGATGAGTTTATTCTTTTACAGGATTCTTATAATGGGGACTCAAGAGAGGCTTGGTGTCAATATCCATGTTGATCAGGTAACTCATCATAACTAATCAGATTTTAAACATGATAAAGTTGACTTTAGAGCTAAGAGCTCTCTTGGCTAAAGAAGTTGATATTTGAGCTTACATTAGGACACGAACACTGTATAGATGAGTATGGAATGATCTAGAACTCTCCGACAGTTAATGGACGGCATCGCTAACAGCTGCCCCAACTTGGAACGCTTGGAGCTGCGCTGGGACCCTGAGAACTTGCGTTTCAGTGATAAAAGTCAAAAGGCCATTGATATTCTGCGAGTCAAGTGTCTCAAATTAAAGTCTCTCGTTTTGAGGTAAGATAAGAACTCTTATTTACCAATCGTTTTCTTACAACACTTGGTTCTAAGCGTCCATTTCCACTTAGCGATTAGTCGAGCGCGATTATCATTTGTAGTCGGGATATAATTCCACTAGCACGACCACAAATACTAAAAAAATATAACGACGGAGTACCTCCTTCTTTTGGGAAGTCGGTCAACAAATGAGACTCGCCTTCAATCGTGCGGCTACACGCTAATGTCTAGTTCGTTCTAGTCTAGTAATTTAGTCCAGTACCGAGTATTAGTAGCTAAAATACTCTAGCTTATATGACTTGTTAATCTACTGGACTACATTTTTGTTGGTTAGACACGTTTTAGTTACTAAATTAATTGTTATTCGACTATACTACTAGCCTAGTTGTAACTATGTAGTTAAGGGTAATCTAGTAAGACGCTTGCCTTACGTTCTGCTTTGAACTATAAGGAAAGGAGGATTTTTTTTGATTATCCAAATTAATGATGAGCGTCGGTGGCTCAGTGGTTTAAGTACTTGACTTGTAATCTACAGGTCTTGGATTCGAATCCCGCCGACATGTACCAATGTGATTTTTCGAATTTTCATACGTACATAATTTACCCGACGTTCTTACGGTGATGGAAAACATCGTGATGCAACCTGCACATATCGGTGAAGAAATTCAAAGATATGTGTGCAGTCAACCAACCCGCAGTGCAACGTGGTTGACTATGGCCTAGTCACCTAACTTTAGGGTAGGCTCCGAGCCCCTCGGTGGTGACGTATAGTGAGCTGGTGATGTAATTAATGATATTTAATACTGTACCTTTTATGTATAATATTTCTTCTATCAATATAATTTAATTTTTTTCATATTCTAGCGATGGCAGATACTATGAGATAGTGAAGGCTAATTTCGAGCGAGCAGACAGACTGACCGTCGTGAGGACCTCTACAAATTGTCGTGTATCTAACTATTACTTGCTCTCCAACTATAAGGATCTCATATTCAACTAAAATCTTGTTTGTTCATAGCGATAAAGAAATAAATTTGGAGATCCTGTAGGTAAAAATGAGTAATTTTTTGTAAGGTATTAAATTATTTTAACAGTTAATTAAAAAGTATTTTTATTTTTCTTTCATATTTTAATGTTTTCCTTAATCCGATTTTATAACTATCTACCACCAATTGGCTAAAAAGATTGAATGTATTGGAAAATAAAACAAAGCACACTACTATATTAATCGTTTATTTACAATTTAATGAAAAAATTACCATTTTTATAATTTTTTTTCTTCGTCCTCGTCACCGCATCAGTTTCGAAAAATATTAAAAGCTATTTCTAAACAACTATTTACAAATAGCTTCGTTATCGTTAGCAATAGTAACTCAGTTATATTCTGCTTAGGCGGGAGATGCACTAGCGATTTTTTTACACATACATTTAAAATAACGTGAACATTCGTTTAGACAGCAATAAAGATAAAAAGGACTACGCGAGAAAACTAACTTAAGACCTAACAGATGCCGCATTAATGTACCCATACGTCACAATACAAAATTTAAACCTCAAATCACAGGTAGCCAACTGATTCGTTATATATGTATATATATAGAAAAAAAAAACAAATAACTTACTATACAAAAATAAAATTACCACTGAAAAAAAAAAACTCGGATTCTAAGACTCATTAATTAGTTTTGCAAATTTTCGTCGACCAGTCACCTGACACCGTCGCCTAGCAACAGATCTGGCTCCTCTTCAAGGAGGAGATTCTGATTGTTGCTGTTCTCCTCGTTACCGGCCTCCGAATTATTATCTTTATTGGGGTCAGGGTCAATCTTATACAATATATCGTGACACAACGGACACCTGTCCTGGACGTAGAGCCACTTCCTGAGACAGACGCCGTGGAAATAGTGGTTGCAGCGCGTTATCTTAGCCGAGTGCATCTCCTGGTAGCAGATGGCGCACACGTCATCTAACTGGTTCAGCTGGTCGGAGGAAGCTTCCCGCAGCGAGTTTATCTTGTTGACCGCAGTCCGTCGCTTCATGAACACCGACCAGCCGGCGCGCGCCTCGCACCAGATGTTGAAGTACGCGTGAATACACATCATCACCGCTCGGATCGCGCCGCCAGACTCAAACAGCAAAATCCACGCACCGTTGAAGAACAAAAAGATCCCGAAGCAGAATTCGATCGTGTTACCAAACGCACGGATGTAATACACATAATCGTCCAATTGCTCCCAGAATGTACTTCTGTATGCGTCTACTAGGAACAAAGAGTATATCAATAAACTAACGACCACTTTGACAACAACTTCTATGCTGAAAGCGCTAACGGCCAGCAGCCAAGTGGAGACGGAATGTTGTGACCAGAGATACACCAATAACGATATAGGGAAGAGAATGAGAAATGCGCACACCCCTAAGGCGCGGACGTGCCGATGTGTACTGGGATTATGGGAAGCACTCAAAGACATCAGGATAGGATTGACTATATTATGCAAGAAATGCAGCAGTGCAGTAAACAATAGGCAGAAGTTCCTACACAGTCTTACGAACCTTTTCTCGGGGTTTAGTGAAGTTAATCCAGTCTGTAGTGCCAGTATGTAGAACAGTATCGCTGAGACGGTGCCTATACTTTTGTCTTCCTCCTCATCTGTTAGTAGAATCCATTGGAAGAAGTTGCCAATGTAATGACAGAAGAAAGATATCACCGATGTCATTCCGAGCACAGCTGTTATCGTCTCACACCCCGTTACCAGCAAAGATTTCGCCATCGAGGCGAGAGATTGGACAGCCAGGAGAGTTGACACCTTAAGAGTTTCTTCAGTATCATCATCGTAGTTTTCTACTACGAGCATAATCGCATGTTCGGCCACTCTTAATACCCAAAACACTCTCAACACGCACGGTACATTGAGTCGCATCCACTCAGTCTCGACCAACGCCGACAGGCCGTAGTTGCTAACAAAGAGCCTGCCGTGCTGGTAACCCGTATAAATGACTTGGACGATGGTGTAGGCGGAGTACCAGAGGACGTAGTTGATAAGGAAGAGCGGCAACAGCGTAGAGAAGACCGGCGAGTGATGCAAGAAACTTTGCGGTACGGGGAGCATCGCAAGAAACGACGGCGCCATGAAACTGAGAGGCAGCATCTTCTGTATCGATTGATGGTGGGGTCCAAGATGGACATTCTTGAAGAGATACGATAGACCATATTGTAAGGCGAAGTTCTGTATGACTAGGAAGCCGGGGCCGTTGAGATTGAGCAGACTTTTGACGTTTAGGTTGAGAATGTCTTCGAGCATGCTAGCTGATGGGTGGGCGGAAGCGACAGCTTGCGTCAGTGCCTGGATCTGCTTGATGGCGGACACGTTGATCCAGTAGGATATGAAGACGAGGCCGAGCGAGATGATGTACAGGTACACGATGACTAGATGCTTCGTGTAAAGTACGAACACGCACAGCGACGACATGCATCCTGGAAAGAAAAACAACGTAATTTATGTAACTTATACAGAATAAGCTATTTAAAATTTACTTTTTAGAATGAATCCTGCTGTGCACGGGAACAATAAATTTATCGATTCGAAGGTATTTAAAAAATCTTTGTAAACAACCATTTACTCGTAACAGGTAAATACGGAAATATTGACAAATCGCTATAAAACGAAGAGGAAACGTTTAAAGCCAAATAATTTATGGCATAAATTATAATATCTAATGTTGCTAACAAATGAAGAATCAATCCGTTTAATAACATCCTACAATCTACTACAAGATTAACAAACTCAATCTTAGACATTTTCACTCGTAACAATTGATTATTCTTCTAAATCGGTCACTATAAATTCAAACCAAAATTAAGTATTCCGACAAAAGATGCACGTCGAATCAAGCCCGCTATATCCTTTCAATTAAAACTGAACAGTCTAACTCTACAGTAAGAACTGAGCGTTTGTAGCGGGCTTAAACGTGTAACGGTTACAGTCAACCTAGACGTTTTGTAAATTGTCAGATTATATAGTTCGCCAACAACGGATCCACTTGACCTTACTATAATTTATTCAAACACATAATGCCCAATAGAATGACGTCAGAATTAATTTCAGCAATCAAACTACAGAAACACCGTCTAATAACTTTTAAACTTAGCCTTAAAAATATGAATAGGTACATGTAATAAGTAGATATCTGTTTTCTAAACGTTCTTAGGTTATTTTCTATGTTTTAACCCTTAAATGCATCTTGTTGCCAAATGTATACATACCACGTTTTACGTTATTTTATTGAAGTCGTGTGGTATGTGTTTCCGAACGCACTTTGACGACCATAGATAATAAATATATTGACTGTTTTTTCATAATAAATACCTGTTTTTTTATACCAGATTTTTTCATGTTATATGTACCTAAATACTTTCGAGGGCGCAATAAAAAAACATGCATTTAAGGGTTAAGTAGGTTTAACATTATTTTCTGACAGAACTAACCACGAAAGCAGCGCTGCTCACCGGGCCAGATATACTTGTCTGACTATCTATAATAATATTACAAAGAGTAATACATTTTTGTATGTATTGAAATAACTCAAAAACTACCGGACCGATTTGAAAAATTCTATCACCATTAAAAAGCTACGTTTTCAATGAGTAACATGGGATATATTTTTTATTGTTTTTTTTAATTCCAAGAGGGCGAAGTCACGAGCAACAGCTAGTAAGATATATTAGATTTGATTAGGCATCGTCATTAGCTTACACGTCCCTACTAAGAGGCTCGGAGCCTACCTTAAGTTAATGATGGATGGATGCTAAAAGGTTGTCCAGATCTATGTTAAATTTGGCTTAGATTTAGAGCAGTCTGGAAGAACTAATAGGTTAATTACTAACTTTTTTAATCCACTCGAACGAATTCGTCGGCAAAAGCTAGTCTATACTAATATTACAAGAAAGATTTGTTTTATTGTATCGAATACATTAACGTAAAAACTAGTGGGCCGATTTTAAAAAATCTTTCACCATAAGAAAGGTAATTTATCTGTGAGTAACATAGGCTATACTTTTTTTATTTCACACGGACGATTTCGCGAGCAACAGCTAGTAAATAATAAAGTAGTTGTACCGAAAGCATTGAGATACATATGATGGAATACCATGTTCACGTCTATATCAATCGGCGATGGTCAGAGTTAAACTAAACTAAACATTGGAGTGGCTGTATGTCCGTTCTATATAATTACTTTCTAAGGCCTAAAAACTTGACCTTAAAGTATGAAGATTGAAATCTTGGTCTCCGGATTATCGTTTAGCGAGACTACAGCCAACTGATTTTATTTCAAGGTTTGATACAAAACGTCACAGACAGTTATCCTGTTATTAGCGCAAACAAAAACGATTCCTCAACTGTTGTTATAAAGTTTAAAATAAATATAATATTAAAACTTGCGATTTATTCAGAAAACTGGTATAGTCAACACGTTGCTAGGACATCGAAGGTGTGACGAAAGTGAGCCCTACAATCGAAATGTCCAACTAATACTTTTCAAATATCTTGGCGGCCCAAGGTCATCGGTACGTTGTCCTCTCCCGCATTACGCTACGGCTCTCGTGAAGTTAAGAGCCACTTAGATATATGTAAAACTAGCTGTTGCCCGCGACTTTGTCCACGCATTAAGATAAAAAATAGCCTATAATATGCCCGTCTGTCAGCTAGCCTTCAGTGATAGTCCGGTCAGAATCAGCAGCCGTTTCGGAGATTACCCGGAACTAACGCGGCTTGCGGACAGACAAACATTTTAAATGCGATTTTCGTTATTAGCAACGCAAATACATCATCTTCCCGAAATCTGGAATTTTTCTTTTGATATTACAGACACTACAATTTTATTATATGTATAGATTGAAATACCATTCCTAATGGTACAGGAATAAAAAAAATTATGTTGTCAAATAACCTGTAAAAACACATTTCTTTTTCATTGAGAATGAAAGTGGTTTTCCCTTGGGCTGATTGAATGCATACAATCAATCAACCGTTCAATCAACCCAATGGGTTTACCCATTGTGTGGATTGAACGGTTGGCCGAACAGCCCAACGGGAAACACTAAATGCTAGTCATGACTTTGAAGTGTGTAAATTTTTCGGTAGTCAATAAAATGTTTATTCTAAAATCGTTGAAATCTAATATTACATGATAACAATGTAGGTTATTCCGATAATCTAGTTTTCTAATCGATGTCACTAAAATCACTTCAATAGCTTAACCTTAGTGCAAGAAAAATAACTTAATAAATTTTTGGCAATGGCCTCGAAAGCAACCTTGCATTTTTTTTCGTAGGTCAACCATTGATTTGCGTTATTTGTTATAACAATATTGACATGCTTAAAAATAATTTCGACCAAATAAAAACATTGTCAAAATCATGGAAAATGCTACAAGTTCTGCCTACCCTCTTGGATTGCAAACGTAAATATGTAAGACCTCTGCATACCCTTCTTGGATTAAGCGTAAGTATATTTATGATATACTTTTTAGCATTTACAGCTACAAGAGTTTAGGGCATTGTCGCCTCGGTACCACGTTATATTACGATAGTTATTATTAGCTCAACTTCTTACAATAGTATCGTTTATTTTATAATACAACACGTTTCTTGGTAAGAGAAAAGGTTGCCGACTTATAAAACAAACAAAAAATTTATTTATATTTTTAAACGTTTTTTTTTTCATACACATTCTGCATAAATAACACGAGTACTGTACATTTTGTACCGTTAAAAATCAAATAAATTATAAACTGCGATAGCTCAGTGAAGTAAAGGAGCACTTTAATAGAGCGTCAATGGCTTAGGGATTTAAGCACTTGACTTGTAATCTACAGGTCTTGGGTTCCCGAAATGTACCAATGTACGTAATTTACCCGACGTTCTTACGGTGAAGGAAAACATCGTGATGCCTGTACATATCGGCGAAGAAATTCAAAGATATGTGTGAAGTTAACCAACCCGCAGTGGGATAGTTGACTATGGCCTAGTAACCTTAATTTAGGGTAGGCTCCGAGTCCCTTGGTCGGGGCGTATAGTGAGCTGGTGATGGTGATAGCTCAATGGATGCTCGAATGCCGATCACATGTTCGGTTCGGCACAAGTAAGCTATTTTTACATTATTTTGTAGCATTTTTTCCATGTAGAAGTATGAAAACCATGGGAAATATGCCAGAGGTGCACGTTTTCTGGTGATGACTTTATGATAATTATAGAATCATTTTCCTTGTAAAATTAATTAGAAGGAAAAATATACAAAAATCACATTGAATGCGCACCTTTTTTGACGTAAATTATAAACAGGAAAGTCATCTAAGCGTTCATTTATTTCTAGATCAACATCAGACGTGCTGTTTAAGTATATATACTATCCTAGCCAGACAGAAACACGCCGTTATTTTTAACTAGGCCTTTAGTTCTGGTTGGTAATTTTACAAGTAAACTATTCAACGCGTATCGAACTCTACTTCAGGGCCATTAGACATTTTATCTAACTTCAACCAAAAGGTTAAAGATAAGAAAAAATATTGTAAATTGTATTCCGTCAAGGTTTCGCGACGGATCGTTTGGACAGAGAGAAATTATCACACTTATGTTTGTATTCTTCAATAATGACGTCATAAATCATAATTAATTATGGAAAAGAGAATATCTTACTAATCCTGCTATCTTACTAATATTATAAACTAGCTGTTCCCATGCGGCTTCATCAGCGAGAAATTAAAAAAAACTTTATTTTATTGTTTACCTACATTTGTCAAATTATCAATTGAATGCCAAAATGACATGACATGATGACAAACCATGGCAATCTTGCTTCCTTGATGTAGGCAGCAACTTATGGTCTGTTTCCCACATTAGGGTTTTTATCCAAAATATTTATCCCCGAGTTTAATGGCGTGAAAATATATAGCCTAAAGAGTGGCGTAAGTGTAGTGCTTTTTATTAAAAAAATAATTATTCAAAAATATGCTGTAATTGCTGACATCTTAGGCAACAAAGAAGTGTGTGTTTACGCTTTATTATATTAGTATAGATGGGAAAGTGTAGAAGGTATATTTGTTACTTATCTCCAGAACAAATTTGGCATAGATGTAGAACATAGTCTGGAAGAACACAAAGTTTCTAAATACGTTTTTTGGATTCCGCGCGGACGGAGTCGAGGACGACACCTAGTTCATGCATAAAATCCTTCCGTATGTGTGTCACTGAACTTTAAAACAGGTTTAATAAGTGTTTATGAGTTTCGTATGCATTGGTATTACAGGCTTAGTTTTCGTTTTATTTAGGTTTTGCGAAATCGGCTCAGCCGTTTCGGAGATTACCCGGAACAAACGCGGCTTGCGAACAGACAGAGAAATTTTTTAAATGCGATTTTCGTTATCAGCAACTCAAATACATCATCTTCTCGAAATCTGGAATTTTACTTTTGATATTACAGACACTCCAATTATATTCTACTAGATATTGCTCGCGACTTCGCCCGATTGAAATTAAAAAATATAGCCTATGTTACTCGCGGATGAATTACCTTTCTAACGGTGAAAGAATTATTAAAATCGGCCTGGTAGTTTTTGAGTTATTTGAATACATACAAAAATACAAATATTTCCTCCTTATAATATTAGTATAGATGTATAGAAAATGGATAGACTGTATGAGTATTATATTATCGTTCAGACTTGGTCACTTATAAACCTAGTTTAAATTTCATGATGACACAGCAGTTATGCGTCAGTCACGGTGACACAAAGTACCTAAGAAGTGTTAGGGAATAGAATAACTACTAACACACATTCAAGGACTAATCAAGGTTATATTCTAGATTTTTCTATTAGTATATACGATAAACTAGCTTCCGCCCGCGACTCCGTCCGCGTGGAACTAATAATAACAAAAGTGAGCTTATGTGTTCATTCAGATTATCTTCTACATCTATGTCATATTTCATCGAGAACTATTCAGCCATTAAGGCTACAAACTCTAACAAACATCCATCCATCTAAACTTTCTTTAAAAAACATAATATTAATAAATGACCATTAAAATATAAGTACCCAATAAGAAAAAAAATTACATAAAAACAACAATTAATTTATCATTTGTATGCTACAAATGAGAATTTATTCTTTATTTGCATCTATTTTGTAAATTCGATAACGAAAACCGCATTTAAAATATTTTTGTCTGTGTGTCTGTCTGTCCGTTTTTTCCGGGCAATCTCCGAAACGGCTGGGCCGATTTCGACCAGACTTTCACTGCAGGGTAGCCGATATACGGGCATATTATAGGCTACTTTTTTATCTTAATATTGCGTGTACGAAGTCGTGGATAACAGCTAGTTTAACATATAATCTTATCTAACTTTATGAATATATTGTAATTCATAATGACGTAACATATTTCTAGGTTTTATAAATCCACCTATGCAATAATCATATGTAGTTAATGATAAGAAAACAGTCAAATTAGTAATAATTTATTGAAATCTAAAATTTTGATATGATAAATATGAAATCATACATTTATATGTAAACTTTTTGTTATTTTTGATTCTGTTGTAGTGTTGTTAAGGATTAAATGTTATTTTATTTTATTTTATTTATTTATTCACTAATATTCGCCCGCGACTCCGTCCACGTGGAATTAAAAAAACAACAAAATTGAATAGCCTATATGTTCTTCCAGACTATCCTCTACATCTATACCAAATATCATCGAAATCCGTTCAGCCGTTTAGGCCACAAACTCTAACAAACAAACATCCATCTGAACTTTCGCATTAATAATATTACTAGCTGTTCCCTTGCGGCTTCATCCGTTTGAAATTATAAAAACTTTATTTTATTGTTTACATTTGTCAAATATCAAAATTCAAATGCACAAATGACAACTAAGGTCTTTGACATTGACAATCTTCCTTCCTTGATGTTGGCAGCAACTTATGGTCTCTTTCCCACATTAGGGTTTTTATCCAAAATATTTACCCTCTAAGTTTAATGGCATGAAAATATATAGCCTAAAGCGTGACGTAAGTGTAGGACTTTTATTAAAAAAAGAATTATTCAAAAATATGCTGTAATTGCTGACATCTTAGGCAACAGTGTGTGTTTACGCTTTATTATATTAGTATAGAAGTATAGATTTATTCGTCTAGATCATTTCGCAAGTCTACACATAATAGTTCAGTAACGATGATTAGCTAGAAATCTGCGTCTGACACTAGTCATTATATAAAATGATTAACATTGTCTAACCTAAAATATACTTGAATACCTGTCTAAGATTTTTATAATAAGGCTCTAAATGTTTAATATATTTGTTTTATTCAGAGCATATTTCAACTTAGGTAACGAACTCGGTTTAGTTACAGAGTATATTGGAAGCCCACCCAATACTGACTAGACCGCAATCTAACCTGGCCGAGTGTGGGTTGACTTCATAATTATCTTTGAATCTACATACATGTGCAGTGAGAAATGCACTATAAACTATATGATATTCCTATCACTGTATAAATATGTTGGATTATACAGAATGACGGTAGTTGGATTCATATAAAAAAACATTAAAGACTTTTGATGTGTCATCATTAGTATCAAATCAAAAACCCTGACTTACAGTAGAAATGTAATAAGTATTAGTAGTACTAGCTTTTGCCTGCAACTTCATTCACACTGCATTTAAACAAAATGTAGATAGTAGCCTATGTGTTCTTCCAGACTATGTTTTACATCTGTGACAAAGATTGGGATCCATTAAGCCATTTTGGAGTTATGGAGTAACAAACACCCATCCATCCAAACTTTCTCATTTATTAGTGTGATAAATCATACTAATATTATAAATGCGAAAGTTTGGATGGATGGATGTTTACTAGAGTTTGTAGCCTAAACTGCTGAATGCATTTCAATGAAATTAGGTATTGATGTAAAGGATAGTCTGGAGAACATATAGGTTACTCACTTTTTTAATTCCACGCAAACGGAGTCGCGGGCAAATGCTAGTAAATGAATAAAGCAATGATTTGCAAGATTTTTAAAATAAAATTTATATTATCACCATTACAGACATATCTTTCATTGAATATACATAATATTTGATATCAATGTTTAACAATATCAAATTGTCATACTTCATACTTCCAGAAGAGTGTTGTGGCTCAGGGGTTTAAGCACTTGAATTATAATCTACAGGTCTTTGGTTAGAATCCTGCCATGTATCAATGTGATTTTCGGTTTCTCGAAATCCATATGTACATAATTTACCCGACGTTCTTACGGTGAAGGAAAACATCGTGATGCAACCTGCACATATCGGTGAAGAAATTTAAAGACATATATGAAGTCAACCCGCAGTGGGCCAGCATAGTTGACTATGGCTTAGTCACCCCTAACTTACTGTAGGCTCCGGGCCCCTCGGTAGGGACGTATAGTGAGCTGGTGATTATGTTACTTCCAGTATTAAATACTACTTTTAAACTTTACATAAAACAAACTATTAGGTTGATTACTCATGTTTTCAGGTTTCTATTGTTTTAAAATGTATTATTTCTAAACAATGAACATACAAGCCTGGGAAATTACAGGTAGTTGTTGAATTAAAAAATAACCAAGATACCATAGACAGTATACACTATGGAAAAACACAAATAAAGTTATACTGCACTTGCCAAAATAATTTACACAGTTTTGACTACATGAGGACACAAATTGACGCTCGTGTAAATCTCCATACATACATATAAAACAAAGTAACCTCCTACCAGTTAGGTAAACACCAAAAGCTCTTGCACATTGAGAGTGTAGTAAAGAAAGCTTGTATATAAATAGGTTAGGTAGGTTGCCATGGTTACTTACATTTACAGCCAATGGCAAGTGGCTTCATTGTCATTTGAGCTTTTGAATTTTGATATTTGCAATTGAATGTTTTACAAATGTAAACAATAAAAAAAAGTTTTTATAATGACATGTGTATGATGAGAGCGGGAAAACCTTGTATCTTTATATATAGGTATTATTAGATTTCTTAATTTTGTTGATTGATGGTTCATGGTTCAATAATCTATTTTGTATTGTCATTCTTATAAATTACATTAAGACTCTTATCAATAATTTAATGCATCATAGTTATTAATTATTTTGTTTTTACAAAACAATAATGACTAGGTTATCTTAAATACCAAGACAACTGTTTAATATATCTAAACATGAATTTGCAACTTTGTAATATGTTGTCACCCCTAACTTAGGATAGGAACCAAGCCTTAAGTGGGGATGTTTAGTGAGCTGGTAATAATGTTGCAGGCTCAGTAACAAATATGTAATATTTTTTTAATTTATAAAATGTAGGTAGTTGGGTAGTAACTAAATCTGTCTACCCCAGTATGGTTGGATTGATTTATTTTTTTATTATTTTAACTATGTCTGATACTTTTACTATGCAAATAGTGTGCTAAAATTTATCACAACTAATCATAAAATTCAAGTTCAAATGAAATAATGCAAACACAAAATATACAAAATTATCAAAATACTTGTTCAGGGTCTATACACATTGTGACATTAACGCGCCAGGTAAACTGTTTGCGTGGTTGCGAAATGTCTTGCGAAATCAAAAGGTCCTTCAAATAGTTGTATGTTAGTTTCTACAAAATCAACTTACCTAAACAACACACTAGGAATTTGAAGAAAGTGAAGAAGAACGCATTATAGAAGTTAGCATCGTAGTAATTTCCATCTGTTTCTGGTATGTCTACGTGATCCACTGTCACGTTGCTCAGCACCAACACCTCGTCGCCGCTGGACACCGGCAGCCCCAGGCTGATCTTCAGGAACTCATCCACCACAAAGAGCGGTGGAACTCGTAAAACCACCTCCACTAGAGCCAGGACCTTCGACCTCAGCGACATCATTCATTTATGCGAATCTTCACGCACTACCACCGATAATTTACACGGCCGAAAAAAAACGGCAATCCCGAAGTGGAACTGTTTATTAATGATAATATATTTTTAAATAATATTTTTATGATCACGTAATAAATGTTTCAAAATATGACTGAAATTTTTGCGACAATAAAATTTGACAATTGAGGTTTGAAGTTGGCACAGATAAACATTTTCAGGTATTTTTTTTTTGTGGCAAAATGTTGCTAATACAAAAATTCAAACATTGTGTATTTTTTATCTAGTAACTATCAAAGGGATAAATATTTTTTTAGGATTAAATATTTTAGGATTATTTTTTCTTCTTAACATAATTTTGTTTTTAAATTTTTCAATGTGTTTAATGAAAATGTATCATGGTACTCACTATTTAATTGGCGCGTGCGAACCAGAGTACTCGTTTGCCTACATGCCAACGTTAGCGCCTGATATTATGAAATAATTCTTCATGGCTTTACGCTGAAATCAAGTTTATATATAGTTCAAAACAGTTCAACAGGGATCTTATGGCAGTCGGAATATATGTGAACTAACGGTGTCACCTTGACAGCGTCATATTTAGACCAATTAGAAAGCAGCAACTCTAAGGGTAAATATTGCCATTATCGTAATTTCGAAATTCCAGAAAAAAACATCTATTGTTACAATATGTAGTTTTATTTGCTAATATTATAGCCATGGGTATTATTACGATAAACATACGGTTATTCGTTGTTGATAATGCTGAACATAATCAAATTAAGGAATAGATAGTTTTCCTGGTCTTTTCATGATTAAACCTAAAGCTGTTTCAATTTGTGTAGGTGTATCAATTTAAAAAGTAAGCAATTACCACCAGGTTATAAGTTGCAAATCGTTTGCTTAGAGTTTGTTTTTGTATTCAACGAGGAAGAAATTCGGGAGAAATAAGGAAATTTTGGCGCCCTGGTAACCCTAAAAACTGCTAGGCTTGTCAATGTCAAAAAACTGCAAAAAGATCCTAATCGAACTATATGGTCCTGGTATCTTAACAATAAAATGATATTATATTGGTCTTTTTACTTCACTTTTTTTAATGCAATAATTGGTTATGAGTATTTTTAAACTGTAGTTACTGTCTATTGTCTTAACGCCTAGTTCCATCGATCACCATTGTGTAGTTCCGGATCATAAGTTGAGTAATGCTTCAATATAATTTACAATTCTGAGGGTTTTTAGTCGTAGCAACTAATCATCTTTGCTCTAGTCCCACTTTACCCAAGTGATGGGAATCTCTGATTGTGAGGTTCTATGCATCTCAGCAATAATTCGGACGATCGCTAGAAAACCGCAGACGACTTCGGCTATATCGTTGTTTATTTTATACAAAACTACCTTTCGGTCGCGACGCCGTCCGCCTGGAATTAAAAAAAAACAAAAGTACATAGCCTATGTGTTCTTCCAGACTATCCTCTACATCTATGACAAACATCGAGATCCGATCTGCAGTTTTGGCTACAAACTCCAACATCCATCCATTCATCTGAACTTTCGCATTTATAATAATAGTAAGATTTTAACATTGCCGTCTAATTATTTTCCACGTGGCGATATTCAGTAGGATGACGACTCGCGGCGCGGAGAAGCTGACTCCAGTGGCGTACCGGCTGGCCAAGACATAGAAGTCGATGGACGTCGTGGGGCCCGCCGTCTACAACCTATGCTAGGTCCAGCCTTCTTTTAAAAATAGATCCTAAAGTCCTGGCTTATCTAGAAAGCTATACGGTATTAAGGAATTTTTAGCTAAATTGATTATTGTT
Organism: Papilio memnon; assembly: GCA_003118335.3. Lineage (NCBI taxonomy): Eukaryota > Metazoa > Arthropoda > Insecta > Lepidoptera > Papilionidae > Papilio > Papilio memnon. Next base: position 4,356,400 of record LD688956.1, read on the forward strand.
TGCTTATCCTAATATATGTTACCAATTTTGAGTAAAATAACCAAGCAATCTCACTAATTTTATAAACTAGCTTTCGCCCGCGACTCCGTCCGCGTGGAATTAAAAAA
>LD688956.1:4356711-4372392 GCA_003118335.3 Papilio memnon
AATTAATTTACATTAAAAACTTAATTAATCTTTTGTAAATGTTCAAAATAAGTGCATTGGAAAGCTCCCCCGAGATAAAGTCCGAAAAAGCCGCCGCCATGTTACCAATCGATTACAAGTTGTGTGGCTTCAGCGTACGGCTTCTCTGTTCAGAGGTAAATTAAAAACCCTCCCTCTATTGTGCCTAGTATTGCAAGCTCGCTATTCAAGCTTACGAGCTGTTTAATGTTTGTTCAAAAGAAAAAAAAGATAAATAAGAAAATTGATTTGATTGTATATTTTCAACATCAAAAAGGTACATTATACAACTAGCGATCCATCCCAGCTTCGCCTGGATGGCAAAGAATATACGTCTCATATATTTTTTGTCATATCCATCCCTTCCCGTTGATGTCAAATATAGCATATGTTACGAGATAATGTAGTTTTTCAATCGCGAAAGAATTTTTGAAACGGGTGCAGTAGTTTTGGAACCTATTCAATGCAAACAATGAAATCTTTCCTCTTTTTAATATTAGTACAGACAAAAACAACGTAATCACGACCGTAATTTAGAGGGATAGACAGAGACTACGGACCTCCAATTCTTTATATTTGCCAAATCTGGATAAAACAGGTGCTATATAAGTTGAAAAACATTTAAATATAAGCTGAATCAATTCGTTTTTTTTTATACCATAAGGTGGCAGACGATCAAGGGGCCACCTTAACCCGCCAAAATGACGCAGCGATCGCTGCCCATAGACATTCACATTGCAGATGCGTTGCCTACCCTTAACGAAGAAGGAGATGTACATAAAAAAGATATTTCCCCTTCCTATGCGTCTCCACCGTCTAATCTACTTTCTCTTCCGGTCCATTTCTTAGAAGAAAAAGGTGGAAAGGGACTAAAATTAGATGAAACGTGAAATTAAAAGAAAAATAAAAAATAAAATAACATTTAATCCTTAAGAAAAACAAACATGACACAGTAAAGAAGTAAAAAAAAAAAAACATTATAAAAAGCATTGTAATGCTGACCGGGTTAGGTCCACGCTCAGCTTTGAATGCTGGGTGTCACTCAATGAGGCACCAGCGCTGATCTTCCGCGAGAACCCTGAGATCATCATTCCTTCCACTTCACGCCTGTCTTATGTGTGGTCGTGGTATTGCACCGGGCGAGCCTTACACTGTGAAGTTAAAGGTGTGAATACATACTAGGAATTCAATGACAAACGAGCTTGCCAATTTTAACATCTAACGATAGTTGTATGGTAATTATAAGGAAATAAGAAGAATCACGTTAGTGTTTGTGAAAAGGGGGTATACAGAGTAAAGAAATATAGCAACATCATAACTAAAGTTTTCAATTATAGACACAGTTAGTTTTTGAATGACAATTAATTTTGTATACCTCATAATCAAGAACGATTAGAACAAAAAAAATCTTTTCTTGCCTCGTGCGAATATTGGGCGGATAATCAGTACAAATGCGTGTATGATAGTTTTTAACTATAACCACATACCGTGTCGTCGTTCCCGGCTTACGCAACCCTAAACGACAATGATTACCGGTACTCAATACTCTCACTTTACTTTGTGGCTTAAGGGTGCGTACACACGACATTTAATAAAATGTTTTATGTTTTTCCATATACCTTAGAGTAGAGATTACGAATGTATGCAGGCAACAAAGCTTCAACTAATAAGGAATTAAACAATGATAGAATAGACAATAGTGTATATTATTATCGTGAATTTCCACCGAAAAACATATATCTATGGTTTTATAGGTGAGCCAGTCTCGTACTCTTTTGCTACCTAATTAATATAAGAAATATAACTAAAGTAACATTTTGGAATAATACATTTTATTCTGTGTACAACGCTTTATAAAAAAAAGAACAAAAATGAATATGGCGGCAATCTGTCAAGACACGCGCGCGCCACGCGTCACCCATTCCCCTTTTAAGATTAAATCCGAATCAATCGAGAGCATCCGCAAAGATAACTTGCGAATCCGCAATAAAATATTGAATTACACACATTATCTTTTATTTACATTTCAGATTGAGGCGTATCGGTTTACAGGGAGCCAGCATCAGTTAAAATGTTGTTTTTGATGAGAACCACTCTAATGAATTGTTGTCTATTTAAATAGAGGATAATTTAAGACCCGCTTAACATGTAGAAATAATATCCAAAAGCTAAATAAGAGCGCGTGCACACCTTTGACAAAACTATCGTAAAACTGTTTAGTCTCGCTTTGATTCCTATGAGCTTATATGATGCACTACTCGATTTTTAGTTGTGCAACTAAACAGTTGAGGCTGCGAAACAATAGATAGTCGCACAAGTGTTGTGCGATAGTTTAGTCAAAGAACCTAAGAAACCTATTTGGTTTGGTTATTTATTCAAATACTATTCAAAACTAAAATTATCTTTATTAATAATCTCAAACTAACATTAATATCATACAAAGACGCCTATTCTGTACTAGTTTCTAGTTAACAAAATAAAACATTGCACTTCTAAATTGGATAATAGAGCATTTAATTCAGTTTGAAAAAACCGCCCCAATCTTTTCCCTCATCCCCTGAACAAACAATGATTAAAAACCATACCTGTCTGGTCTGTCTACATAACAATTGCTACCGAGTACACTTGCCGTTTAGCCCGAGGGCAAACACAGGTGTAAGGTATATATTGTTAACGATTATAAGGTTGAAATAATTTACAAGGGGATGATTATTGCGCCAAATGGAATACGGTTATCTCTTTCTATCCCTCTAAGTCACAGGCGTAATAGTTCATATTTGTTTATTAATTGCGAAGACTTTGATCTTGTGTTTTTTATGTATTAAATAGCACCCATCTTACTAATATTATAAATGCGAAAGTTTGGATGGATGTTTGTTAGAGTTTGTAGCCTAAACGGCTAAACGGATCTTAATGAAATTGATGTAGAACATAGTCTGGAAGAACACATTGGGTCCGGGTGAAATTATAAAGAAACAAAAGACGGAGTCGCGGGCGAAAGCTAGTAACCTTAATAAGTGTACGCACTTGTCGTGGATTCAAATGACACCAATTCTACTATTGCTATTCAGTTGCCTATTAAATAATATAATTACTTAATTAAAAGACCAATAAGGTCCCTGACTAAACCTTATACGTCACATTAAGGAGAGTATAACGTAAGACATTTTTTTAATCGGACCAATTATTTGGGCGCTATACATACTTACTGTATCAAAAACGTAACCTTCCTGTCTATACTAATATGATAAAGAGGAAAGATTTGTATTTTTGTATGTATTGAAATAGCTTCAAAGTAGGTACTGGGCCGATTTCAAAAATTCTCGCGGACGATATCGCGAGCAACAGGTAGTACTTAATACAGGAACAAAGATTTAGCGTTTTAATGTGTCTAATTCATGTAATTCGATATTATTTCGCATAAAAAGCGTCCCGTCGACCGGGAGGTGACGTGTGACGTTATGTCAGAGGGCGTTCTTGCACTCCGGTGTCCGGTGTCTCCGGACACGACATCCGACACTTCCGTTTCCGAGCACGCAGGTGAGCGCTTCCGATCGATTGTTCCATGTCTATGGTCAACGTGTAAGCCGTTACAATCGTCCTAATGCTTGCAGTTGTTTGGTAAATGTTATCGTGAACATTTTGTCAGATAAAATAAATTTACTAATAGGAGAAGAAAATATTCTGAAGGGTCCTTTTTATTAAAGACCTGTAAATTACTACCACATTCTTGGTTGTACTCGTATAATCTCAGTAAGTTAACCTAGCATCGGTGTAGCTGGAGTGAGCTACGAGGGGCTGCCCCCTTATTGAATCCAAAAATCTAAGATAGATATAAAAAACTACTTCAAATAAGTCATTAATCAAAGCCCCCTCGCTCCTAGAGCTAGTCTGGATCATTCGCTGGCGACGCCCAAACTTTAGCGTAGATTTAGTATGCTTAAGAGATCATTAAATGACTCTAAATACCTCAGTTGGGTAACGGAAAGTTGAGTATATTTTATTATAGCGACACCACGTCTCCTGCAGTATCAGTTTTTGCTATATGTGCGTAAATACAAGTAAAAAGTTTGTTTATTACAGACCAATGATTCCATAGAAGCCTAATAACATAACGCGACGGATGCTATAGTTGACAAAAAATCCGCGCTTTGCAGAGACGTGTGAAGTAGTGAAGTTTGCACCGCGTGTGAACACGCAGAATGCCTCGGAGCCACTCGGCTGCACTCGGCTCAGTGGGCAGCGATGCCTGTTATACCGCCCACGAAGTTGCGATACCAATACGTATGCAGTTAGAAGTTTCACATTTACATAAATTTCTACAAGTTTTTCATATTATGTGAAATATCCGTATTGTAAATATAAAAAATAAATAAAGTAAATAAATAAAATAACATTTAATCCTGAACAACACACAAAACAATAATAAATAACAAAAGAAAAACAAACATGACACAGTAATCAAGTAAAAAAAAATAATAAAATAAAACATTATAAAAAGTATTGTAAAGCTGACCGGATTGGGTCCACGCTCAGCTTTGAATGCTGGGTACTCAATGAGGCACCAGCGCTGATCTTCCGCGCGAACCCTGAGATCATCCGCATGCCAGTAGCAGCGGTGGATAGGCAGAAATTATAAATTTACATACGAGTACAAAATGTATGTGATATGGCCAAATAAATGTACCCGGTTTACCGTATAACCAAAGCATTTGCGTAAACCATGCACTTTTTTGTAATATTAAGAGTGCACACCTTTGACTAAACTATCGCAAAGCTGTTTAGTCGCGCTTTGTTTCCTATGAGTTTATATAGAAGTGAGCGCACTGCTCGATGTTTAGTTGTACAACTAAACAGTTGAATGGGCTGCGGAACAATCGACAATCGCACAACCGTTGCGCGATAGTTTAATCAAAAGTGTGCGGCCGATCTTTAGAAAAAAAAATAGTGCAGTATATATGGAATCGTACTAACTATAAACTATGCCACAAATACAATACCGTGGTTAGTAAAAGGCAGTCATAATTATCATAATCTGAGGCACTACTACACCGCGGGTGGGCCTGGTCCTGGTCCAGTAAACTTCTCCTTTTGTCTATTTTGAGCCTTTTGCTTCCAATCCTTGACGCCGATATCCCTAAGATCGCGTTCGACGTCATCTAGCCATCTAAGTTTCGGCCTACCACGCGCTCTACGTCCATCCGGCTTTACTTTCTAACAGGCCTTTAGGAACTCTAAAGGGCAGTCAAATTATGATGATCTTACATCAGGTTTTAAAGCTATCCAACGAAAACAAAATAAAATATTACCATTGTAATAAGGCGCATACTAAGTACCCATACTAAAGGCACAGTTTCACTGTCGATAACTCGGTCGTTTAACAGCCTTTGAGAAGTCTTCGAATAAGGACTAACGAATAACAAAATGAGTCGATGTTTCATGCATAGTGCGGGGAGTATACTAGTATAATGCGCGGCAAAGAAAACTAAGGAAGGTCGCAGAACCCATGCGGGCGTTATCGACTAATGACTTAGCATGCGGACGGAATGCGTGAAATGAAAATCTCACGAATCACGCATGCAGCGACAACCGAGTTTTCGACTAATGAAACTGCGCCCTATGTGACATTTATTTCCAAAGGAAATATGCTTTGATTGTTAAAGTTGCACGTTTGCTTTCTAAGGAGATAAAAACAACTTGCTATTGTTCCTACGGAGGGTCGCACAGTATGTGCTGCTCTTCCATACATTTCTATCAGCCGTCATATCTGAATCCACTCCCTTCTTAAGCATATCCTCTTTTTCACACTCCATCCATACTTTCTTCGGTCTACCTCTACCTTTGTAGCCATCCACATTCATTCTTAACACTTTCTTGTTTATGTCGTCAACTCGTCGCATAACATGTCCATACCACGCTAACCTTTTGCTTCTCAATTTCTCCAAAACTGGCGCTACTTTCAAACTTCCTTTAATAAACACATTCTTAATTTTATCACATTAAGGAGATAAGCGGATGTTATTGTCTAAGTTGTCAGTTCGTAGGTACCACGGGTATCGCACGGGGTTCACGACATCTGGCTGAGACGGGACGTGGAGATCTCGCATGACTACCCTCTACCTGGGTGGCCGCTAGCACGGCTCATACTGGCAATCGATACCGTCAGGTGTTGCCGTACCTGGAATATTATTGTTTTATTGATTAATTTAAAAAAATAGAAAAAAAAAACTATAAATACCTATGTGTTTGTAATATGGTGCTGGAGATGTTTTGATGAACACGATTTAGGGTATTAGATACAAAAATAAATAAAACTATACTATCTATACTTAATATTATAAAGAGGAAAGATTTGTATTTTTGTATGTATTGAAATAACTCAAAAACTACTGGACCGATTTTAAAAATTCTTTCACCGTTCGAAAGGTAATTTATCTGTGATCAACATAGGCTACATTTTTTAATTCCACGCGGGCGAAGTTGCAAGCAACAGCTGGTATATAATAACTTCAGTAGTACGTTGGAACCCATTGTTTGAATATGGAGAAATCATCCTCACAGCTTGTCTCTCATTATAGAACAACTAGCTTTTGCAAGCGACTCCGTCCAAGTAGTATTAAAAAAGACAAAAGTAAGTAGCCTATGTGTTCTTCCAGACTATCCTCTATGCCAAATTACATCGAGATCCTTTTAGCAGTTTAAGCTACAATTTTAACAAACAACCGTCCATCTAAACTTTCGCATTTATATTAGAAAGATGATGTCCTCGTTTAGCAACCTAATATCTTGTTCTAGATATATTGACTTTATATGTCAAACAGTATAATCTATATCTATATTTTTCTATACTAATATAATAAAGCGTAAACACACACTTCTTTGTTTCCAAAGATGTAAGCAATTACAGCATATTTTTGAATAATTATTTTTTAAATAAAAGCCCTACACTTATGTCACGCTTTAGACTATATATTTTCAAGCCATTAATCTTAGGGTGCAAATATTTTGGATAAAAACTCTAATGTGGGAATGAGACCATAAGTTGCTGCCAACATCAAGGAAGCAAGATTGCCATGGTTTGTTTTGTCATCATGTCATTTTGACATTTGCAATTAAAAATTTGACAAATGTCAACAATGAAATCAAGTTTTTATAATTTCACGCGGATGAAGCAGCAAGGGAACAGCTAGTTTTAAATCTGATTCAGTATTATTGGAAGTTGGTAGCTTAGTCCATAATGGTCGGACATTCTTGTGGTCATATTGCACGTTCTACTTATCGATTCTTATGAAATCTGTTTTATTTTTTTACTTTTGTGCACGCTACTGGTGTATCGGATTTCATACAGTAGATTTATCCACAGGTAAATTGCTGTTTCATTATTAATAGTAAAGCTGGTAACAATAAAAATATGAAATTACTAGCTGTTACTCCCGACTTCGTCCGCGCCGTATTAAAAACATGCGAATAACGCAAAACAAAAAACTACGTTTCTTTCGGGAACCAGACATTTTACGGGAATTAATCGTTACTCAATTGTTACTCCATACTTTATTTTATATATGTTCCTAATTTCAATAAGATAGCTTTTTCCCGCGACTCCGTCTGCGTGAAATTTAAAAATAATAATAAAGAAATAAAAAATATAGGCTATGTTACTCACAGATAGATTACCTTTCTAACAGTGAAAGAATTTTTTAAATCGGCCCTATAGTTTTTGAGTTATTTCAATACTAACAAAAATACAAATCTTTCCTGTTTATAATATTAGTATAGAAGTATAGATAATTTTATATTCTTGATTTTCTCATAGATAAGAGATATAATTAATTAACATATCTAAATAGTATCGGATCACTAAACGATCCCCGCCGCAGAGCCGCAGACAAAAGCCCGCCATAACCCGATACCCGTTGACAGCTACTTTCCCGCGCACAATATGTCACGTCAATGTTTTTTTTTTCAGACGAGGGGGTTGGATACAAACAGCCAATTACCGTGGGGGCGGGTGAAGTGTGCATTAACCAAGAGATAGCCATTTAGTGAACACCATCACACTGTAAGGGAGCGTCCGGCAATAAACATGTTAATTAATCACTATTAGTATTTTAAAATAATTTTATTAGTGTTTAACCTGTGTCAGTGTTGCCATGGCGGGTTATTTCAACGATTCGTTTAATTTAATTAGCGATGTGGTGTGCGAAACTGTGATTTTGTGATGTGTTTTGAATTGAATTTTTTAAATTGAATTTGGATATAATTCGGAATTTTTCTTTTAAAAAGGTAAGTCTAATATGTAACATTATTCTATTAATAATATAATCTAGTGTAAGATACTTGAAATAATTCAATTAATAAATGGCGGAAATAACAGATAGGTTCCATATGACGAGTCATAATTTTTTATCCATTCTCTATTGATTTAAAACAGACTGCAAATATTATAATACCGAAAGCAATATCACATTTAAAGAACAAATTTTAAAGAAACATTGGCTGGAAACATTTTCCAGTGCGTTAGTTTAAAGAGATTTCTATTAAATTCTACTAACAAAAATGGTAGAGCCCGCTTTAACATCTTAGCACGAATGGGACGGCTCGTCCGGTGCAATACCACGACCACATAGAAGACAGGCGTGAAGTGGAAGCAATTCCGCGTTTCGTCTGATGAGTGTGGTGCCGGAGGCACAATTTTAGTCCCTTTCCCGTTACACCCTTTTCTTATAAGGAAAGGATTGGATGGGAAAGTGGATTTGACGGTGGGGAGACGTATAGAAAGGGGAAATATCCTCTTTATGCGTCTCCTCCCCCGTCGATTTAGGGTAGGCAACGCATCTGCAATTGCGGATGTCTATGGGCAGCGGTCGCTACATTTCGGCGGATTTAGGTGGCCGCTTGCTCGTTTGCCAGCTTATCGTATAAAAAAAATAAGATTAAGAAACGAATGCTTGCTTTAGATACGTTTTAGTTATTAATATTGAAAACTTATGGAAACCAATTACATTATAATTTAGGTTAAAAATCAAACTAGACTTTGAACAATTCGTTTTCGTACATACTGTACTATTGATTTAATTTATAATTATAATACTAGCAACCTCTAGTATTCATCACGATCGACAATTAAAAAAGAAATCGGTTAAAAATAATTAGTTATTAAGTAAAATTAAAGTTACTAAGTAATGTATATCTATACATATAATAAAATTGGAGTGTCTGTTTGTGATATCAAAAGAAACATTTCAGATTTCGGGAAGATATATTTACGTTGCTGATAACGAAAATCGCATTTAAAAAAATGTTGTCTGTCTGTCCGCAAGCCGCGTTTGTCCCGGGTAATCTCCAAACTGCTGGGCCGATTTTGACCGGACTGGAGGGTAGCTGACATGTTATAGGCTACTTTTTTATCTTAATATTACGTGGAAGAAGACGCGGGCAACAGCTAGTTATTAATTAAAAACCGTTGTACCTGGATTATAAAAACATAGAGATTAAGAAATATAAGTAAGGTTATACGAATTGAATGAATTTTAAGGCAGAATGTAGCTAATTTCGAACTTAGTGCCGGTTTTAGCTTTACTATCGCCCTGGACGAGAGTCTATCTCTCTACTATCTTATGTGAGAGTAATTATAATAATTCGCAGAACAGCAGCGTCCCTTTTTGTTAGGAGCTCTGTGCGGTCGACCAACCGTGTCTACGCTGGTACTGTTGTAACTAGGTTAGACTTGATTTTTAAATACTTAATCCCTTAATCGGTCAAAGTACTATAATCTAATGGATTTTGAATCAATTCTATTGCTTTGTTGTTCAAAGTACGATTTACACTTTAACAAGTACAGTGGCGAGTTAAGAAGTAACTAATAATTGCAAGTAGTACGTACCGACCAAACGTTGGCGAGTGTAGACATAAGTCTTAACAGTGGTAGAGCCCGCTTTAACATCTTAGCACGAATGGGTCGGCTCGTCCGGTGCAATACCACGACCACACAGAAGACAGACGTGAAGTGGAAGCAATTCCGCGTACAGTCTGTTCAGTGTGGTGCCGGAGGCCCAACTTTGGCCCCTTTCCCGTTCCACCCTTTTCTTATAAGGAAAGGACTGGATGGGAAAGTGGATCTGACGGTGAAGGAGACGCATAGGAATGTGATCATCCCCTTTATGTGGGTCTCCTCCTCCGTCGATTTAGGGTAGGCAACGCATCTGCATTTGTGGATGTCTATGGGCAGCGGTAGCTTCGCCGTTTCTGCGAATTCAGGTGGCCGCGTGCTCGTTTGCCACCTTATTGTATAAAAAAATATAGTGTGTTTTAAATTTTTTAAACACTAGCCGTTGCTCGCGACTTCGTCCGCGTGAAAAATTGTAAAAATGTGTCTATGTTACTCAGTGATAAGATAGTTTTTTAATGGTGCAAGAATTTTTTTAAATCGGCCCAGTAGTTTTTGAGTTATTTCAATACATACAAAAATACAAATCTTTCCTCTTTATAATATTACAGTAGTGTAGTTAAAAGGGCGTGTAATCTATACAGTTAAATAAAATTATAATGTCATACAGGTACCAAAATTACACAAATCCGCGTTTGTTCTTCGTAATCTTAGACGGCTGGATCGATTTTAACAGGACGTATAACCCGCCGCAGGTCGCGGGTACTTTCGAGCTTCGACGTGCGTGTATATTTGCGAACGCAAGAGACAAGAATTCGCGGGCAACAGTTAGTTCTAGATAATAAATGCGAATGTTTATATGGATGTTTGTTGGATGGTATCTCCAGAACGGGTGAACGGATTTAATTGGTACTAGATGTTCCCTTATGTCTTCATCCGCATGAAATTATAAAAACTTTATTTCATTATTTACATTAATCAAATTCTCAATTGCAAATGTCAAAATATACCAATTACCTTACTATGGAAATTTGCTTCCTTGATGTTTTTATCCAAAATATTTACCCCTCAGTTTAATGGCGTGAAAATATATAGCCTAAAGCGTGACGTAAGGTAGGAGTTTTTATTAAAAAAAATATTCAAAAATGTGCTGTAATTGCTGACATCTTAGGCAACAAAGAAGTGTGTTTTTACGCTTTATTATATTAGTATAGATAACTATATAAAAAGTCTGGAAGAACACAATGACTCATTGTATTTTTTTAATTCCGCGCGGACGATGTTGTGGGAAAGCCAGTTGCATCTAAAACATCTATTTCTTCAAAGCTTATATTGTCATAAACCTTATATTGTTAAATATTTATTAACTAGCTTTCGCCCGCGACTCCGTCTGCGTGGAATTAAGATAAAAATTGTTTAATAGCCTATGCGTTTTTCGAGACTCTGTTCTACAACTATACCTTTTATTGAGGTAGTAGTTAGTAAAAAAATAAATTAAAATGTTTGCCCATCGTTGATGTCCTATACTACGATTACAAATAATGTGATCAATAAACAGGTTGACTTTATTTAGATACTAGCTGTTGTACGCGACTTCGCCCGCGTGAATTTAAAAAATATAGCCTATGTTATTCACAGAAAAATTACCTTTCTAAAGGTGAAAGAATTTTTAATATCAGCCCAGTAGTTTTTGAGTTATTTCAATACATACAAAAATACAAAACTTTCCTCTTTATAATATTAGTATAGATATCGAAAAGCAAAAGTAGCCTATGTTTTCTTCCAGACCGCTCCTCTACTATGTGAAACTTCATCGAGATCCGTTCAGCAGTTTAGGCTACAAACTCCAACAAACATCCATCCATCTAAGCTTTCGCATTTGTAATATTAGTAAGAAGTAGGATAACATGATGAAATCCTGAATAATTTGACAATAATAGAATTTGAATATTACATTGTGCTTTTGACAAACCTTTGACGACGTTCTGCGATTGTCGATTGTTTCACAGCCAATTCACCTGTTTAGTTGCACAACTAAATATCGAGTAGAGTACCTCCATATAAGCTCATAGGAATCAAAGCGAGACTAAACTGTTGTGCGAAAAATCGCAATGAAACATCGTTCAACTTCAGGTGTTCTTACCTTGATAAGTAATTTGATATAAGTAAAAGTCTAAATTTTAAGATTTATCTTCAATTCACATTCCGATTAAATTATTATAATTAATAAAAATCATCTAATTTAAAGAAAAACACTCACTACCACAACACTGGGTTATCAACCATACAATTTAAGTAATCGATTTGTATATAAATAATTAAAAATAATTTCTCAAATTATTTCGTAAAAATATTAAGTACGTATTTTTCGTATGTATTTATGGAACTAATTAATTAATTGCAAATTCGTACTGTGATACACCGAGCGTTTTATATCTTGTATTATGTATATATAAATATCTATATTTCGGTAGCCATGCCAACGCGAGACTACAAGCGTCGGAAACAAATCTAGGCGGAGTACCGCCCCTGCGCCGTGAGATGCGCGAGGCTGCGAGGCGGAGCCATGGACTGCTACATGCCCAACAACCCGCAGTACGGGCTGGCCGAGTACTGCCCTGGCTGCCACGGCCTCTGCTGCGACCCTCTGCAGCCCTGCACCTGTGTCGAACAAGTCAGAGACTTCGTGGGAGAAGAGTGCTGTCAGGTGCAAACATTCATATTTATAATTCAAATTATAATTTTTTATTAGATGTTTATGGCATTTATAAGCCACTAGACTGATTGAAACATATAAAAAATTATGCCCAAAGCAATCTCAGGTGACTTTACTACGACACTGACGTAACCCGTCGGTGGCAACGGAAATATTTGTAGGTGTTTTTTATTGAGCAGACATGTTGCCTTTTTCTCCCCTGGCGCGATTAGGTCAAAGACTTTAATTATAGTTACATGGTTTACAATTTTTGACATATATCATCTTGCAGCAGGAGACAGAGAACTGCTGCCCGGAGAATGGGGAGGAACTAGGGGCACTGGGCGAGTCGCTGCCGTGCGATGTGAACCTCGCACCCGCGGCCGACGCCTGGCCCGAGGATATGGCCTCATTCTCCCTGCCGCCCCTGGACCTCGACCCTCTGCCTTCACTTTTCCCGTTCTCACCCTGCTCCGGGTACAAGTAAGTTTCAAAACAACCCTTAGGAGTTACAACTCTTATCAAAGGCGTTGCCAGAACGGTAAAGGGGTGGCTGCCTAAAGCCTAGATCAGGGGTGGCAAGTATTTATACGTCAAAGTGCCATTTTTTTAAAGAACTTTTTAATGCTTAGACGCGCCATCGAATAAATTTGACTGCGATTATTACGTCAATTCCATGGTGCATCTACTTCATATTTTTTTCGTAGTGTTTATATGATCGACGTGCCCAAAATATTATGTCGTGTGCCGTTTTTGCCACGCGTGCCAGTGGTTCGCTATCCCTGGCCTAGATCATCGTCTGGCGACGCATATGACTTATAAAATATCTTTACTAAGTAAGTTGTTTTATTGGAAAGTCCAATAATCCTGAGAATATTTTATAGTGGTTGAACCTTGTTCAGAAAATAAGTTAAGTGCTTCAATACTATCTAAAGGTTATTTATGACAAAAGTGGCTGTAGTGTAGAATAATTGTATGAACATATGGTTGATTTTAAAGCTGTACTAATTTCATTTCTTACGGTCGAATGCTGAAACACTTCGCTTACAATTAGATAGACGTCGATATTTAAATGTCGTTTCAGTAATTAGCCATTAGTCTCAACGCAAGACAAATCTCAACAAGTTTAGTTTTTTTGTGACTGAGTAGCCACTGTTTGCCTTGCAGAGGCATTTACAGATTCACCGGGCTTGAGGTGGCCGAGCGCAGATGGCGCTTAGCCTAAAGCTCGTTTATAAGTACGAGTAACTAAGCTCGAGGGCTCCCTCAGGAGCCTCGGTTCGGTCCGTTACTTCGTTATAATTACCGGATTGGTTTATAATAATATTTCACGAAAGTTTCTACATTTTAAGTAATTAAAGAGCTTTATCTATTGATGAAAGCATCGAATTAAAAACTTAGAAGAGATTTATTGAATTTAAATGTTTCTTTTTATAACAATGCAAAGTTCGTTAAAATAAAGGCGATCTCATCAAGTATTGGGTCATCGTATCAAAATTGCCTTGTCAATTACTAACTCAAGCAACATTTATCGCATATCAAGTACTGGTACATTTTGAGAAATTTAGAAAAAAAAAAGATATTAAAAAGCCTGTCTATACTAATATTATAAAGAGGAAAGATTTGTATTTTTCTATGTATTGAAATGACTCAAAAACTACTGGGCCGATTTTAAAAATTCTTTCACCGTTAGAAAGGTAATTTATCTGCGAGTAATATAGGCTATATTTTTTAATTTCACGCGGGCGAAGTCGTGAGCAACAGCTAGTTTTAAATAAAATGGGTACAAGACAGGCTGTCTTAACTTATTAATTTACTGACCTTAAAAGGTTTGTAAAATTCTTTTTCTACTTGCATTGGAGGACAAGTGAAGAAGAAAATTGCGTTTTAATAACACTTAACTATCAATTAAGGGGTAATTGATAGTTTAGTGTCACCTTAAATAAAATTAATTTAAATAGACATTTATATGACATGTGAATACTTACGGATCAGTTAGGTAGATATGTATTCGCTCTAAATACCGTTGGTTCTTATGTCATAATGAAGAAGGAAATTAATTTGGATTTTACCTTTAGCAGAAACAGCGGGGGGGAGTGCAGGGAGCGGGGCGGGGAGGCGGCCGACGTCCTTCTCTCCCTCAAGCACGCCGTGGTGCACGGAGACTGCGCCACTGAGAGTGTACACCCACAGGTATAGTCGTACTATTCACTCTTATGTGCACCAACTAAAGTAAGACAGAGATGAAAAGCTGTAGTACTGTTTGGTTAAAGTGATTGGGGTGGGATATACAGGTAAAGCTGGGGGTGCATGGGGCGTACGGCTTTTGTTAAATTATTTTAATTATGATCGCAAAAGCTCCCAATTGGCTTCACTGAGTAACTTACATTCCCTAAGTAACTTGTATTATTCGATACTCATTAAAACTTAGCCGATCCGATTTGTTTCAAACTTTTGCAATTATAATATTTAAGTAATACTTATTTTTTCGTTTCAATAATTTAGAAAGTTCCATTTTATATGGCTTTCATAAATTAGAGCGATTGCAAATTTATTTCGTTTAAATGGTAAATGAATTCAATATGTTGATAATTACGAGAAATTTTTCGCCATGCCATTGTAATCGTGGTACACGATATCTTTAATTTGTAGATATCTAAGTAATTATCAGTTAAGACTGCGTATCTTTGACTAAACTATCACACAACTATTTAGTCTCGCTTAAATTCCTTTGAGCTTATATGGAGGTTACACTACACGATATTTAGTTGTGCAACTGAATAGTTGAATTGTCTGTGACACAATCGACTATCGCACAACAGTTGTTAAAACGAAATATTACTTATGGCCGGCTTCCCAGCCACTTTTAACCATTGTTTTTGGTTCGATACAGTCATGAAATGCGTTTCCGTCCGTAACTTGAGTTTTACTCCGTTGAAACTTAGTTAAACCTAACACTTAATGAATTACTGAGTAATGATAAAGTAAATGGAATCTTCAGCTACCCAGCATTAATCTATACTAATATAATAAAGCGTAAACACACACTTCTTTGTTGTCTAAGATGTCAGCAATTACAGCA
>LD688956.1:4387216-4397999 GCA_003118335.3 Papilio memnon
TGTTTTCACGTGAGTTTAGCCGTGTTATAACTCATATAGTATAATATCTCACGAAAGTTTTAATAAGTTAAGAATTTCATATGTACATTTACCCAATATTTTTAATTTGAAGGAAAATATAATTCATATATGTGTAAAGAAATTCAAAGATATGTGTGAAGTGAAACCGCAGTGGGGTAGACAATGGCTTAGTTATCCCTAGAGTAGGCTGCGAGCTTCTCAGTGGAATGGAACAATCTAGAAAAAACAGGTAATTGAAATAACATACCTATAATGTCCTAGTTTGACCCACACCATTTCTCCATACAAAGGTAAGCAACCTGTCTCACAGTCCTCACACATATAGCCACCTGGAAAATATATACATTTATATCTACTAATATAATAAAGCGTAAACACACATTACTTAGTTATGTAGGATGTCAATCACAGCATATTTTAGAATAATTCTTTTTAATAAAAAGCCCTACACTAACAGATTTAGGCTATATATTTTCAAGCTAATAAACTTAGGGGATGACTAAAATAGCCCTGCAAGAAAGGGACGAAATCTACTAACCAATAGCGTGAAAGAATCAAGGTTGCCATGGTTACGTAACTTCTCAGCCAAAAGCAGAATACATTTCTCCTCTAATTAACATTTGATTAAACAAGTTTTTTAAGACAATTTTAAACTGTTGACAGTTTTTAGGTAAAGGAGAGGATTTTTCCCTGGTTGGTATAGATTGTGGTTACCATCATCTTCCTCCTCCTTATCCTACTCCCGTAGGGTCGGCGCAACAGGTTTTTGTACTCCACATAACTCTATCATACGTCATCTCAGTCATCACTCCCTTCTTGATCATGTCACCTTTCACGCAATACATCCATCTCTTTCTAGGTCTACCTCTACCGGTGTACCCTTCCACACTCATACCTAACATTCTCCTTATTACATGCGATTCATCCCTACACTGATATAGATTGTGGTTACCAATAAAAAAAAATTGCAATAATATTAAGTGGGAAATAACTGTCCAATATTAATCTTAACATTACTAATATTATAAATGCGAAAGTTTAGATAAATGGATGTTTGTTAGAGTTTGTAGCCTAAACTGTTGAACAGATCTGGATGAAATTAATAAGGAAACATACACTACTTATTTTTGTTTTCTTAATTCCTCGCGTACGGAGTCGCGGGCAACAGCTAGTGTTTAAAATAATTGTGTTTCTCACCTTCAGGTGGTTTAATATTAAGGCACTCAGCATGGAAGGATGTAGGACAGTACTCGCAGCAGATCAGGGAGCCTCCCAATGCACAGATGAAGCACCAACCAGTATTGACGTGACATGGCACTTTGCCCGGCCTGAAATATTTGATATAACTATACTGAAAACTATATGTTAGCCAAGACACATTTGATATCAATTATAACTTCATAAGGTAAACTGTTGCATGCATGCATGCTGCTGCAACGGCTGCATGAGCTCACAGTATCCATAAAATGTAAATAAAAATATATATATGTACATCTAAAAAAAAAAAATTAAAAAATAACAAAAAAAATAATAAAGAAAAAAAAACAACGTTAAGCATAGAGAAATTTAAAAAAAAAAGAAGCTATAACTACAAAGGCAACAAGGTTGCTACAGAGAACTAAAACAGCAGGAATGAAAGAAAAAATAAAAAAAGGTAAACTGCTTATAATCGATTAAGGTAAATGAATCGATATGAAATTCATATATATGAGAATCGTAAAATTGTTTTGAAAAATCGATGTCTTTTGTAACATCCTTATAGTTTTAAATTTCAAAAAAAATTACACGGGCGAAGTCGCGAGCAATAGCTAGTATCTTAATAAAAAACATAGTAAGTACAGTTGTTTTATAACTCACCTATTCTCATAATGTCGTGGACAGATAATATGTGACGCTGACAATATCTGAGTACCAGCTGGAAGACATTTCGTGAAGGAATGGTAAGTCGCTGGACATCTTACACAACGCGCTAGCTTATCACCACTGAATCTAGTTTTACAACCTCTAGGGTCATCGCTCACACACGTATGGCACACATGTCTCGGACAAACAACAGGCTCGAAAAATCCTTTAATATTTTTACTATTTCTAAGCACTTCCCCAGAATGATACTGTGTTTGCGGCCAATGTTCCAAACACTCCAAATGATAGTGTCGATTACAATGCGCCAATTGACACCTCTGTCTAAATTTAACACCGTCTTTCGGCGAAGTGTCAGCCCTACACACAAAACAAACAGGTTTGTCGCATTGTATGCAATTATTGCATTTGAAATCCGAATAATCGATATCTGAATTCCGATTTTTAGTAGGTAATTTGATATCGATTATTTTACATTTCCCTACTTCTGTGTCGCTCCAATCGAGTTCGTTTTCACTAGAATCTGAGTAATATTCGTTTTGCGTATTGAACATTTCTTTCATTTTATCACTTAATTGCGCTTCGAAGTTATTTGCGTCTACGATTATATGAGATTCTAGATCGTCTATTGATAAACTTTCTTCGGAATTATTAAATTCCTGGGACTTCTCATCACTTTGACTATCTCCGTCTAAGCCGTTAGAATCATCTAAACCTTTCTGCTTTCTACCTCTGTTTCTTTTCTTCTTCTTTCTGCCTCTAGTAGGTAGCTGTTTGTCAATAACTTCGGCTTCTTTCTTAGTACATCCAACATGGAACATACAATGACATCCCTTACATTTAACTAGATTGCCAGTTTTCTCGCAAATTTCACAAACTTTTTCTCTCAAAAGACCTTTAAATATATTCGGTTTAGGTTCAGTTAGTTGTTTAAAATATTCTTCAACTTGATCAAAGTCATCGTCGTTTAAAAAGTTTGCGTCATCACGAGATTCCTCTATACTTCCGTTTGGATCAAGTGTATTGTTTTCAAGGTTTTTGTCTTTATAGACTCTGTTTCCCTTAGATTTGAAAATTTCAAATAATTGTATTTCATCTTCCATGTCTAAATCTGAATCATCATTATAATCTTCGTTATAATATGGTCTTGCAATTCTTCGTCTTGATTTCGATTTAGGTAGAAAGTCGTCGTCCTCATTCGTTTCCTTATCTACTTTAATTTTCTTTTTTACTTTCTTTGGCTGTGATTTATCTTTTTGAAGGCCTTTAACTAAATTTGCTTGTTCAATTTCGTCTGTTCTTTTAGTTTCTGATTTAGAACTTTCCTCATATTGCCAAGTTTTGTACAAATATTGTGTTATTTCGTCTTGTGTTAGTTCAGGATGTTCATCTATTAATGCGTCTTGTCTAAATTCTAAATATTTCAAAAATTCAGGATCATCGAATTCATTTTTGGATGATTTAATTGGTTTCTTTCCAGTCCTGTCTAATGTCATTTTTAGTGTTCTATTACTGTCAATAACCTTTTTTACTTTCCAATTCATCTTTTGCGATTCTTCTGTATTTGTTTCGTTTTCTTCTGTCTTCATATCTCTTTCGAATTCAGAATTAGCGGTATTTGAACTTGAGTCTTCTGCATTTTCAGAATTCATTGATACTACGTCTGAATTAAAACTTTTGGATGACTGAATTTCTGAATTGCTCGCTTCTTTACTAAAAGCTTCATTGGCGTTATTTTCTTCATTTAATTTAGTCTGTTTTTGGTCTGAATTATCATCTAAATTAGGTTCTATGTCTTCACAAATATTATTATGCAGTTTATCAACTTCTTTACTTTCAGTTATATTATTTACTTCATCATTTAAATCGTCATTCTCTCTTAAAACTTCAGATAAATATGTCATTTCACAGTTTGACATTGTTTCTTCAGTCAAGGTCGAGTCGTTTTCACCATTTTCATTTACATTTGAAGAAATTTCCTTAACATTAAAAATATGTGATTGTAAATGATTGTCATCATCATTTTCGTCAGGAATTGAACTAGAGTAACCACTCGAAAAAGAATTAGGGACTTCACTATCATTACGTTGAATTGATTTTACATGAACATTATTGAATTTTTCTTTATTTTCTAGTGAAACTCGATTTTCTGCTTGGTCTTTTAAAGATATACTATCACTAAATTCCTCACTTTCTTGTGATTCTGATTTTTGTCTCTCTGATGTCTGTTTATTCTTAAAATTTCTTAATTTCTTTGTTTTGGTCAATTCTATTGATTCACAATCACGTGTACACGGACTGTTTATATTTAAATCTCGATTTTCACAATTCTCTAACATTACTCTGTCATTTGACTCGTCTAATACACTTTTTGACATTTCATTGTCGTACTGAATTAAATCATGATTTTCTATTTCATCACTATTATCTTGCAAAGTCATAATTTCTTCATCCATTTCTATATCATTAGATTCAAATAAATTCATGTCTGGAATATTTTTAGATCGATCATTCTCTGATGTCTGAAAGTAATCTAGATTTTTACATTTCTCTGGCTTATTTAAATTTTCTCCATCCATTTCCGTATCAATGAATTCACACATTTTTTTGTTTGACAAATCATTATCTGATTTCGTTAAATCTTCACAGTTTTCACGATGTTTTGTCAAATGTATAACTTTTGAATGCATTTCTATCTCCTTGTAATCGCATAGATTCTTATTAAAGACACTCTTTGAGTTATCGTTGTCTATTTCTTTTATTTCAACATGATTTTTCTTAAATTCATTAATTTCTTTACTTCCATTACTTTGCGCAATTTCTGTATTAGTTACACGAACAATACTCCGCCCGTCTTCAAAATTCGTCTCTGATTCAATTATATCATTAACATTATTTTCTACATCTACAGATTCTTTATTTTCTAAAACACAAGTATCTATGAATTCTTTACTTTGGTTTAGATACGTGACATCTTCACATCCGTTAAAAATAACTTTATCTATGCATTCTGGTAGTGTTTCCCCATTTTCTATAATATTTTTTTTATCTTGTACTTCATCATTTAAGTCTACTTGCATTAATTCAATGTTATTTATTCTAGTCGGAATCGAATCGTTTTTCGATTGGATTAATTGATTTTGTACTAAATTATCCTCAATATCGTCTTTATTTATCGATTCAGTAATATCTTCTGATAATGTAATATTTTGTGATTTATTTATTTTGATTCCTTGGTTCTTATTTGCTTCTTTTTCTATATTGTTTCCTTTATCAATAACAGGGTTAGTAAATTCTTCACAAATCTTCTTACTATAATCATGTTCATTTTGATGTGACAGTAATTTAATTTCAATTATATCATGAGATTCTTTTAAAGATCTTCTAAGACTGAGGGATCTTCTTGAACGATTTTCAATGTTCTTTTGTTTGCTATTAGATTTGCAATCTTTATCCGTTTTACTTTGCGATTTATAATAAGATTTCTCTGGTGTTTTTGATTTGGCTTTTTGTAACCATCTATCCATATGGGATTGTTTTTGTATTTTAGTTATACCAGTTTTTGCAGCCATATTATCTAAACAGGCTGTGACCACTTCTGATACATCTAAAGATTTATTTCTTGTTTTTCTTTTACAGCGCTCATTTTCATTAGTTTTTGTGTCATCTTCAGAAAATAATGTATCATATAAGCTCTCACTTAATGAAACATCACTATTAGTTCTTGTTATTCGCTTTTCTATTTTTGCTGTTTTAGACTTGATATTTCCTAGCATATCACGTAATATGTCAATTCTTAGCCTTTTTGGTTCACGTAGTAATGTTTCTCCTTCTTCTACTGATATTGCCCATTGGGATTGTTTCTTCTCTGATATAAAGAAGGCTGCATACAATCTTGGATCCCGTTTCTTTTCCTGCAAATAATTTCGAACCAATAAACAAATTATTAGTTCATATATATATTGTTTCTTTCGTGAAATTAAACAAATATCTTAATAGAATTATTAAATGACTCTTACTTCTGATGTAAAGTTTTCTCTAGCAGTTTCAAACTCTAGTTGTCCTAGAAATTTCCGTAGCATGTTTTGCATTATCCATCCACGTCGACCATTGTCACCCAGGAATGTAACATGCAAGATATCACGTTCAGATCGCCCCAGTACTGTGGAAATAAATTAACTGATTTTTATTTTAGTTTTAAATTTAAATTCTCAATTAGGTAAATCAGAACTATAATTATGCTATGGCAGTGTTCCTTATTATTTTCAATCTGCAAATATCTGCAAGGAATTTCAAAGATATGTAAAATCAACCCACAGTGGGCTAGTATGATTGACTATGGTCTAGTCACCCCTAATTTGGGTAGATTGCAAGTCCCTCGATCAGGACATAAAAGATCATATAACAAATACATTTAGTTTTTTGTATACTTAATATAATAAAGTGTAAATACACACTTCTTTGTTGCCTAAGATGTCAGCAATTATAGCATATTTTTGAATAAGTCTTTTTTCAATAACAACCCCTACACTTACGTCACGCTTTAGGCTACATATATTTTCACGCTATTAAACTTAGGGAGTAAATAAATTGGATAAAAACCCTAGTGTGGGAAAGAGACCATAAACTGCTACCAACATCAAGGAAGATTGCCATAGTAATGTAATTGGTATTTTAACATTTGCAATTGATAATTTGACAAATATAAGCAATAAAATAATTTTTTTATAATTTTATATGATGATGCCGCACAGGAACAGCTAGTATCTAATAATTATTAAATCTATATAATCAAAATATATAATAAGTATGTCATATAATTATTGCATATTAAGATACCATGTTTTAGTTGAGATATTACTATAAATAGAAGATAAGGTTTAATTTAATGTTACCTACATTTTTCAAACATTCCACATTATCAAATGTTTACATTAAAATCATTAGAGTATATGAGTTATAACACGGCTAAACTCCCGTGAAAACACTCCGGTGTAGGCACCGACCAGTTTCAGACCCGTCGGGGGTCCTTCTTCAGGGTGAGTACTTACCGGCAGTGATAGTCGCTACGCGATAGGGAATAAAGCCGGTAAGCACTCACCCTGAAGGACCCCCGACGGGTCTGAAACTGGTCGGTGCCTACACCGGAGTGTTTTCACGTGAGTTTAGGCGTGTTATAACTCATTTGGTATGTTTCACGAAAGTTTTAATAAGTTAATCATTAGAGTACATAAAATATATGAAGTCATAGTAAATAGGATTATATTTGGTTTCCACAGACAAATATTAGAGCAACAATTTAGTACAAGTTTTGAGTAACAGAAACTAATTGAATATATAGTTGATTTTAATATGAGAAATTTGGCACAGGCTGACAATTTCATTTATTGTGTACTAATTTTTGACCGCAACTTTGTTTGCCTGGAATTAAAAATTAACTTTATGTGTTCTATAGACTATGTTCTATCTATGTCAAATGTCCATTAAGTATTCAGATATGTATCAAACATCTATCCATCCATACATTCGCATTTATAATAGTATGTATGATGGATTTTATAAGTTTCATTATTTAAATTGATGATACAAACATGTTTGTAAGTCTGTAATTACAGCCTTATAAAGGTTAAAATATTTAGATAGGTTTGTTATAATTTCTCATTTCTATTGAATTCTACTGTACATTATTGCATTTCATTCAATACTATGTGTACGTTTAAAAATATATATTATATCAGATTTAATGAAAATTTCCTTGATAAAACCTTTTTATTAATATT
Source organism: Papilio memnon (assembly GCA_003118335.3). Taxonomy (NCBI): domain Eukaryota; kingdom Metazoa; phylum Arthropoda; class Insecta; order Lepidoptera; family Papilionidae; genus Papilio; species Papilio memnon. The sequence goes on from LD688956.1 coordinate 4,394,878, forward strand.
ACTTACAGTCATATGGATGTCCTGACTCACAAGCAGCTTGTAAAAAAAGTAACAATTAAACAAGATATTACCTTTGTAGCCTTTCATGAGTATATTGCAATATACTAAAATGTACCTTGTAATTGTATAGTATGGTCTTAAAGTTGAAATTTACAGATTTCATATTGTAGTAAAATTAAAAAAAAAACAAAGAATAGCTAATGAAGATGGTGTATGAGGGATAAAATAGTGATGCCATCTACACAGAGTGGTGAAGAAATTCAAAGATATGTGTGGAGTCAACCCGCAGTGGGCTTGAGTGGTTGACTATGGCCTAGTCACCACAAACTTAGGGAAGGTTCTTATCCCCTCAGTAGGGATGTATAGTGAGCTAATATTTATCTGTATAATTACTTACATTTTTTCTTTACAAATGTTCTACTGCCGGGATCTCTAGTGATAATGCAAGGCCAGAATGGATATGTGCCCATTCTAGCCCATGCCAAATCTCCTACTTGATATTCACATTTAGCTTCCATGTCAAATATCTCACTCTTTGATAAAGTCATTTTATTATCTATGGTTTCTTTTTTCTTTTTCTTGGCATCAAAATCTAATGTTTTTACCACAGATGATGTATCAAGATGTTTTGTGCCTAAACTATATTTCTCTGAAGACCTTTCTAAGACACCTATATGTGTTGATGGTTTATTTATTTTAACAGGCGAAAAAAGAGTTTTTATTAATGTTACTGTCTCCTCTTTATCCTTCTCCTTACTTTGAATCAAATCTTGTCTTATGTATACTTTAGAAAACTTTTTAGCGGGTGATGCAATTTTTTTCTCATCCGAACCAAAGCGACTTAATGATATATTTTCATTGAAAATTTTCTCGATTTGTGTTTCAAGTTTATTTTCTGTTTGCTTTAAATTTTCCATACTTATTGGTGAATTTGATGCATGCATTTTATATACAGGTGATTGTATTCGAACTGGTGACCTGTCAATCTTCGGTGATTTTATATTTTTTGTAACTGATCTCTCTGAATCACTGGTATCTATGTCCGATTTAAGCCTACGAGCTCTCCCATAGCGGCTGGTACTACTCTCCCAATTTGTTATAGGAGAAGTCACTCTAGCTGTCAAATTTGTTTCCAATTCTCTCTCAACAAGGGACTTCTTTTTAGATTTATTTTTGATAAAACTTGTATTGTCAACATATTTTATATCCTCTGCACTCAAATTATCCTCAGATTCGTCCATTGTGAGCCGTTATAAGTCATTTAGAATTTAAATTAGGACACTGACGTAATTTCATTCAACAAAATCGTCGATAACACTTTCGATGTAAATTTTCAAATGCAAATAAATGTCAACATGAGAATAGTAAAAATAAAACCAAAGTAGGCGAAATAAATAGAGTAATGTAAAAAAATTCTACAACCTTCGGCTGAAACAAAAGAAACGAAATGAAGTTATACTCAGTGTCAGCTAGGTTATTGAATTATTCACTAAAAATGAACCGATTTAATGAACTTTACAGAGTTTTTATGCCAATTCATTTTAGATACGTAAGTTACCATGACGTTGTGGTATTACAATGTCCTCCGAACATAATGGTTGCACACGAACCAAACGGGAGGGCAATAGTAATTTAGCACCAAGTCTCGAATCGGAAACTTAATTTTCATTTTAACAAATTTGTTTCAATGCGTATAAACTTAAAAGTTACAATTTCAAAATGCTTACTACACACAGGACCCCAAGCAATTCACAAAATCTCCAACGTTAAATTATCTTTTGAGCAAAGTCCTATTTTGTTCCGAATAGGAACCCTCTGTAAGTGTCATCCACGCGCCATCATATTTTTATAATCAAGAAAATGACGAAAAACTTACACAAACTATTCTGTTTAACTTATTTTTGACGGCTTCATTTCTAAACATTAACATCAACACTTAAAATAGTAGAATATTAAACTTGATTTATATTATTGAATAGAAAATAAGTTCACCGACGCTTGATGCCGCGAAAAATTACCACAGAATATTGTCAATGTGTGAGAGTGTCAAACTCAAATCTTGTATGAATGTGTGAGATATTTATGTAAATAGAACAGTATATGTAAAATGTATATATAATGGCATTAAAACAGGATGTATTTGTAGATCATCGGCTCTACTGGCTTCTAAATTTTGCATTTGAGGTTAAAGCGCGATATTTCCGATTTTAGCTATTTATCAAACCCAATTAGAATTTACCATTTGTTTTATTTTTAGACTACGATTTGAGTTCATGCAGTAACAAGGTGAACAATTTTAGGATACAAGACATTTAACATTGAAGAACTATCTGTACAGTAAAATAAACAACTTTTGAAGAGTAGATTCATTGGTTGGTAAATAATAAAAGTAAAATAGCTTATCTGTTCTAGCATTATCAAAGTGGTAGTCATTGATTTTATCTGTGATTGTCAATGTCACTATCCCTGACAGGGTGACAGGTGTCAGTTAAGGAAAAATCGAGGAAAGGTTTTGATATTGCTTTTAGTTTGCAAATTAAACAATTTAATTGAAATGTCGGGGATTGTTAAATCAAAGGACAATAAACCAGAGCCGATAGCATATAGCGATGCGGCTCTCAGAAATAATGCAGCAGTTGTCGAGTACTGTAGAACATCCATGGCTGCGTTATCGGGTTCTACTGCTGGTAAAAAACTTTGTTTTGTACTTCAATTATAACTTAAAGGTTCCGAGCATATAGTAACTTTCATAGCATTTACAAAAAAACAAATTTCTGTGCTATTATAAGCTTTAGAGATGAGTTATTGGGTAGTAAACTCAAACCAGATTCCTGTCTAGGAGTAGAACTAGAATGATGTGGTCAAACTAAGAGTTTTCACAGCTTAATAAACATCCATATATATAACATAGATTTTCAATCTAAAGCGCAACAATGAGGTGAAAAAACTGCATGCAGAGACTTTACTGCGGTAAATTGTTGATGATTTACAATACAAAATTATATTTCGAAAGCGAATTTCGAAGCGGCAGTACCCTTTACTTTCCACCTCTACCTTAACATTATATAGTTTTCAACAGTGAAAAATTTTAATGTGCTGTTATAATGCTCTTTTACCAATCC
>LD688956.1:4448830-4464073 GCA_003118335.3 Papilio memnon
AAAGTGAATGTAGATAATAAATAAGAAATACTTAGGTTTATAGAAATCACTTAGATTACGCAAATGGATGAGATCTTAAAAAATATTTTTATTCCAATGTAATATTCAAAGATAAAATTCAATCTCTCAGAATAATAAAATCCCAGTAAAAACTCCAAACTTTGAACGTAAATTAGAAAACATTGATGTTTGCAATAAAATAAGACAGCAAGAACGCGCGCACATTTAACTAAACTATCGCACAATTGTTTAGTCGCGCTTTGATTTTTATGAGCTTACTAGCTTTCGCCCGCGAGTCAGTCCGCGTGGAATTAAAAAAAAAACAAAAGACTATCCTCCACGGCTATACCAAATTTAATCGAAATCCGTTTATCAGTTTAGGCTACAAACTCCAACAAACATCCATCCATTCATCGCAGCAGGAATAAATAGTATCCTATGTCCGTCTCCTGGCTGTAAACTACCTCCTCACAAATTTTCAGCCATATCGGTAAAGCCGTTCTTGAGTTATAAATAACATAACTAACACGACTTTCTTTTATATATATAGATGCATGTGCGTACACTACTCGATTTAGTTGTGCAACTAAACAGTTGAATTCGCTGCGAAACAATCGACAATCGCACGGTTATGCGATAGTTTAGTCAACGGTGTGCGCCCGCTCTAAAAGAAACAGCAGAATTTGCTATAAGAATTATTGTGCCAATAAATTTTACTGATTATCTTATGATTAGAGTTCTGTAACACCATAAATGTCAAGCGATAATGATCACAATGCTCTGAATCATAAAGTTTATAATAGAATAGAAGTTGGTTTTTATTTTTCAGAACTTCTAGTCGAATAAAGACTTGGATTATTGTTGGAAATTAAATACGAAAATAATTTATTGATTCTGCCGTCATTAATAAATACTGTAAGATTTGCAAGAATTCAGCCACGAGTTTTGATAAAAAGCATTTTTTTAGTAAAAAATTAAAGAGCTACATTCTTCCATACATAATTTTATGTAAGTCGTATAGTTTAGGCCACGTAACCAAAGAAAGCAAAAAAGACCCCAATTTTCATCACGCGATTTGAGCTAAACTATTTAACTACGCCGACTTTGACTGTAAATATTAAATAAAAAAGGGGGACCCTGCAAGCACTATCTTTTGGATAAAAAAGAATTTTTAAAATTGGTCCACCAGAGCCGGAGATATCGCGTAACACACAAAAAAAAACAGACGAACTGAGTACCTCCTTCCTTTCGGAAGTCAGTCAAAAAATATACTACATAAAACTTATTTTTAAATTGTTGTGGTAACTTTAAATAAATTTTTAGTCTATGATTTAAATTATTACGAACTTTAAACGTCAGAATATGACGTACTTTTTATACGTAACATTCGATGACATCATTACATTCAGATACTTTGTTATTGTGTTCGAGTATTAGGCAAATAATGTACAGTCAGCTGCAAAAATATGTGTACATTTAAAACTTTACAAGGTTGTAATGGTCGGTTTAAACGCACTTAATCGTAAATAGCTTGAATTCGTGTGAAGCATACAGACGGATTCATCTATGCATATTATTAAAACCGAAGGCGTATACAAGTTTCTTAAGCCAGCTGACTGTACATTAATATGAAATTCAAAAAGGTATCCAAGCTTTCGTAAGCCTTATTTGGAACACATCAGCTATGAAGTACAAATAAATAACTTAATAAACTTCCCCAAAGACTAACTTAGTTGTTAAGTTAGCTTACAAAGTTTCCCCTACAATTTGAACTCTACAAGAATTTCCCCTAATTCCGTCGCGGGAATTTATTACTTACAAATGGGAATTGTTAGTTTTAGACCTGGCAGATGTGGAGATGGGCAATTTTTAGTTGCACTTTACAAACCATTTTCATTAAAAAAAAACTTTGTTTATAACAATATGAACATATGAAATGCTACCCTATATGGCTATAGCTTAAAATGTAGTAACAAGCTCTAACTTAGATTAAGGCTAATCGATAAGAGAATAACATAATTTGAGCAAAGCTTTCTTAAACTGACAGTTGGCTAAAATATTTAATGCAAGCAAATCTAGAGAACAATGTAAAATTAGACATATATGCAATACTTAATTATATACTAATATAATAAAGCGTAAACACACACTTCTTTGTGGCGTAGGATGTCAGCAATTACAGCATATTTTTGAATAATTCTTTTTAATAAAAAGCCCTACACTTACGTCACGCTTTAGGCTATATATTTTTACGCTATTAAACTTAGGTAGGGTAAATAAATTGATTAAAAACCCTAATATGGGAAAGAGACCATAAGTCGCTGCCAACATGAAGGAAGCAAAGTTATTATGGTAACGGTTATTTTGACATTTGCAATTGAGAATTTGACAAATGTAAACAGTAAAATAAAGTTTTTATAATTTCACGAGGATGAAGCCGCACGGGAACAGCTAGTTTAAATAATAGAGGCATTGCTCGTATAATGACAAAGCAAACATAATGGCAAAGCCTACTGTCTGAAAATAAGGAATCCAAAAGACCTATGTTTGTAAATTACCAAATATTAAGGCAAACATCAAACAAATACATCATTTAATATTAAACAAAACGTACTTGTACGGAACTATATATCAAAAAGAAAAACTTATCAATATCAGCAAACTACTCACACTAAAAATAATAATTGATATATACCTGGTGAAGAGAGCAGCGAAGAACCAGGCCAATCCACAGATGAGGGTGGCTCTAGTCTTAGTGCAAACGTATCCGGCACGCAGCGGCTCACAGATGGCGTAGTATCTCTCGAAGCTGATTGCAAGGATGGTTAAAACAGACGCGTGGGCGACTGTCAGCTCCACAAATGGTACCGCCAGACCTGTGCAATTAAAAAAAATGTTTTGAATAACTTATTAAGGATAGCTGTTGCTCGCGACTTCGCGTGCAAGTAAAAAATATAACCTATGTTAATCTCTGATAACGCAGCTTTTAATGGTGGAAGAATTTTTGAATTCGGCCCAGTAGTTTTTGAGTTATTTCAATACATACAAAAATGCAAATCTTTCCTTTTTATAATATTAGTTATAGTGAAAAAAGTGATCTTTAAAAAGTACCAAAAACATAATAGAGGTAGAGAAAATATCCCAAAATGCCAGGTTCCCGAGGGATACGTAGTTTTTTGTTTTTCTTAATACTGGGTGGATGGAGTCGCTGGCCAAAGCTATCATAATAGTAATAAATTACGTAATTGCATCGTAGATTTATGTTAACGATACGTAATTGGGAACTCAATAAAGCAATTATTACTATTGTCATTCAGTAATTACAATTGAATGCGAATTGCTTTGTGTCGCAATTAATTACTGCTGTTGATAGATTGATTTACGTTGTAATTACGTGTACATGAATATATTATATGTTTGTAACTGAGTTAAGTTACAAGACGAACGTGATGGCTTTTAATTTAATCGAATTTGTTGCTGTAAACAGGAAGGAAATTGCATTATATCACGGGCTAGCTGTTGCTCGCGACTTCGCTCGCGAGAAATTAAAAAATAATAAAAAATATAGCCTATGTTACTCATTGATGACGTAGCCTTTTAATGGTGAAAGAAATTTGAAAATTGGTCCAGTAGTTTTTGAGTTATTTCAATTCATATAAAAATACAAAAAAATCTCTTTATCATATTAACTAGCTGTTCCCATGCGGCTTCATCCGCGTGAAATTATAAAAACATTATTTCGTTGTTTACATACATTTGTCAAATTATCAATTGCAAATGTGAAAATGACATGATGACAAACTATGGCAATCTTGCTTCCTTGATGTTGGCAGCAACTTATGGTTTCTTTCCCACATTAGGATTTTTATCCACAATATTAACCCCTAAGTTTAATGGCTTGAAAATATATAGCCTAAAGCGTGACGTAAGTTTAGGGCTTTTTATTAAAAAAATAATTATTTAAAAATATGCTGTAATTGCTGACATCTTAGGCAACAAAGAAATGTGTGTTTACGCTTTATTATATTAAGTATAGATATAGATAGATACTGTTTAAACTGGATATCGTATTTATATGTCAATTTAATCGATGTCATATTAAACAATTTCTATTGTAAATATAAAAAAACTAATGTTATTATAATTTTAATCAAAATGAAATTAGAGGGTCTATCACGAATATTGGCGTGATAGTTACGTTCTCGTAATGTCATCGACAATTTTTTTTTATGGGATCTGTTACACAAATGTTATACGAATTTTGTCGATGACGTTACGAAAACGATCTCACGAAGATTGGTGATAACTCCTCTGATTTTATTTCTTAATACGTTAAAGTAAAATTTTGCTTCGTAAAACGACCAGTAAATCAAAGGCTATGAGATAAAAATAACAAAAAATCATCGCTGAAACAAAACACTATCTTTTCCAAACGCCGCAAGATGTTTTCGCCTTTCGGACAAAATAATTGACAGTCCAATACCTTTCTATCTCAACGCTATAAATCAGTTGCCAAAAACGTCTATTTGGACGAAAAAAATAAACTTCGACAATAGATAAATAGAAATACGGGTATAATTTATTGTTAAGATAAACCGAAGGTTGTTTTAAATATATCTAGTTTTTGACCTTTTTATTACAAAATCAATACGGGAAAACGATAAAAACGCCTATAAACCTAATAAAAATAGAATTAAAAAGCAGAATAGTATAGAGATAATGGTTGTGTGTTTATGTTGGCTCTACATAATATTATAGTCTATCAAACAAAAATACTATTAAGGTTACTTTGACTTTGAATGACAGGACCAAGCGTTGAATTTTTATCCGTTTTCCAGACTGGTCGTGGTCATTATATCAATGACCTGACAAATAAGCAAAATAATTTGTGTGATAATTTTATGTGTGTTTTATTAGTCAGCAGTCATCATATGCATAAATGTGATATTTATTTCACCGGTGAATTTGACTGTATTTAGTACAACGGTGGCTCTAAACCTAGTCCATTCATTTAAAGTCAAAGTCGAGACATAAATTCCGTGACTGGGAGCTATAATGTGATGTTTACTAAAGTGAGGATAATTGATAAAACACGTGTTTTTGATAACATCCAGTCTAACAATAAAGGAGTTTCCACTGATAATAGGAACTATATTTGGCGGGCGATGAGACGCATAGGTCGGGGAAATATCTTAATTCTGTGTCCTCTGTTGATTTACGGTAGGCAATGCATTTGCTTTTGAAGATGTCTATGGACCTATTTTGCGACGAGACGATGGGGACATAAACCCGAAAGTGTTAAGAATGAATGTGGATGGCTACAAAGGAAGAGGAAGACCGAAGAAAGTATGGATGGTATGAAAGAGGATATGCTTAAGAAGGGAGTGGATTCAGATATGACGGCTGATAGAGTATGGAAGAGCAGCACATACTGTGCCGACCCTCCGTAAGGGATAAGAGCAAGATGATGATGTCTATGGGCAGCGATCGCTTCGTTATTTTGGTAAATTCTGCTTGCTCTTTTGTTCTATACTATAAAACAATTGAAAGTTTGTTTAATTCGAACTTAACTTCTTACCTGTTATTAAGGTAACTTTAGTTACTAAGGGACGTAATGTGCATTTCTTTTAACATAAAATATGTTTTATTTTAAACTGATTGTGTTATGTTTTACAGCGGCTTAAGTAGTTTTTTTTAATCGTAAAATATTATAAATCCAGATCCAGATGATCCCGATCGCAAAACACTAAGGGTATTGCCTCATAATGTTATGAAATAATAAGTTCAAAATTCGCAAAATGACCATCAAATGCACATTCGCTGAGAGTTTATTATAAACTCAACAATCAACATTTAAGTACTCTGAAATTTATTACTACATTACATTCAAAATACTACCTTATCGCTTGTCAATAAAGTATTAAATCCAATAACAGATACAAAACATCTAAAAGTATTGTACAGTCGTGAGGAAAAATTCGCCGAACGTTTACTTTATTGCACCTAATTAGGACGAGCTGTGGTTCCGAGTGCAGTTTTATTATCGGAACCTGTTTAAAGGAATTTGAGCTTTATTGTATAGTGATAAGGTCGTTGTTAAATGCGAGCTTCTGGTATTGGCGTAGGTCATTTAATACAGCCAACATGTGCTACCAATGGACACTAAAGGCACTGCTAGAGTTAATTGCAAAACATATTAGTATGAAAGTTGAAATTGCGATTTTTAAATTAAAACCAGTTCATCCTTTTATTTCTGTATGTCAATCAGTTGTTAAAGTTATGGACGAAGTAACTGCGGTTTTAAATAAAAAATCTGTTTTAAAAAGTCCATAAAGAGTTTTAAAGAGAAAGACATTCTTGTTAAACTAAACGATTGTTATCATCGTTATTAAAGGCCTATCTAAGTGAATTGTCAAAATGTTAGACTTAAACCGACTTGAGTAATTCATATTCCATGTTTTCATGCTATTTATGTTCTTTCCAAAATCAACATCGAAGAAACAATTTCTAACACATCGCCCGCATGTTCAACCCATATACAAAGAGATTCAAAAATACATAGAGTAGGCATAGTTCACTAGCGATATTTTTCACGTGCCTCACTAACGCTATCTATTGATAATTGCCAATAGTTTATTTTATAACAAAAGATGGCGCTTATAATGCTAATCTTACTAATATTATAAATGCGAAAGTTTAGATGGATGGATTGATGGATGAATGGATGTTTGTTTGAGTTTGTAGCCTAAACGGCTGAAGGGATCTCGATGAAATTTGGCATAGATGTAGAGGATAGTCTGGAAGAACACATAGGCTACTTGCTTTTGTTTTTTTTTAATTCCGCGCGGACGGAGTCGCGGACGTAAGCTAGTTATTATATAATTTTGTAAAATGTTTTATTACCTGTCAATACAACACGAGGTACTAAACTTAACAACTGATATAGTACCTTTCAGAGAAAGTACCGGTCAAAAATTTTGTTCACTGCCTCGTCTATATATTTCTTAAATATCTTTGCCCACATACGACTATGTCATCCTATCTCGTTAGTTTAGTGCCAAAACAATTGATATCTAAAACGCCAGATGTTTCGTAATTTAAACCTGTCCACTGGTAATGTATTGCAGCTATAATTAAAACCGTCTTGCCAAAATTATTCGCAAACATTTGCTTTTATACATTACTACGGAATTAAAAAAATAGTAATTAATCCAGCCTGTATTACTCATTGATAACGTAGCTTTTTATTATTGAAAGAATTGTTGCAATCGGCCTAGTGGTTTTTAAATTATCACAAAAAACAAAAGTAAGGAGCCTATGTCTTCTAGACTTCTACATCTATGCCAAATTTCATCGAGATATGTTCAGCCGTTTAGGCTACAAACTCTAACAAACATCCATCCATCTTAACTTTCGCATTTATAACACTTAAGCCAAACCTTACAATCACTATCTGTTCAATTAATTTAAATCATTAACGGTATTTGCTTTTAAAATTTCTGCATCGCATTCGATAGTAATATAAAATGAATTTTTTTCCATTTTTAATTATTGAATGTTACAGTATAAAATTTTGTTAAAGTAAACATAATGATAATTGAAAAAATCCGACTGTGAATCGTAAACTTTGTGACATATTGTAACGATATTTTTTTCAATATCAAAACCTTTCAGATTCATTCATTGAGCAGACAATTTAGTCGAACGATTTTCATCTTTTATGGACATAATTTTAAACGACTGTTATGACGAAGCGAAATTTTCATATCAATATTGGGTGGTCAGATATTTCAAGAGTATAAAAGGCGGTCAACTTATTGCAGTTATTTTAATCTATACTTATATTATAAAGAGGAAAGATTTTTATTTTTGTATGTATTGAAATAACTCAAAAACTATTGGGCCGATTTCAAAAATTCTTTCATCATTAAAAAGCTACGTTATCAGTGACTAATATAGGTTATATTTTTTAATTTCACGCGGATGTAGTCGCGAGCAACAGCTAGTCTGTAATAGTCAAAAGTTTTGCCTAACATTAAAGCACTAAAGAGATAGACAGAAAAATACTACAGCCTTTATTATAAAATGAAATGTCTTTTTTCTGTACATACTCTCCCCCCCTTAAATCCACTTCTCCCATTGTCTTAATATTAAAAATTACGTGGAAACAGTAAAAAGAACAGAGTTGACATCAGTAGATACTCAACATACTGAATGAATGACTGATTTATTGACCGCTGAATGACTTTCATTTGACTCCTGTCTTCTGTGTGATTGTGCAACTAATATTGTAGGTACCACTGTTGGGTGGTCAAATAAGAACAGTAAATTCATTGCTGCATATAATTAAGTTCGAGAATTACCATTTTGTTTTGGACTGTAAAGGACTAATGACTGGTAAAAAGACGGTCAAATCTGTTCATGAATATTCAAGATTTTATAACAACGTTGTGGGTTGTGTTATTGTCTCCGTTCTCATTGAATTGCGGCGTAATGGGCCGTAATGTGCGAGACGCAGACTGAGAATGTCGGCCAAGCAATTCATTCAGCAGTTTTGTGGACAACTGTTTATAAACTTGTTTGGCATTTCAATAAGCATCAAATTGAGAATGTTAAATCGCGTGTATGTAGTTATTAGTTATATTATGCCGAGATATGATAAATAAGTATTAAGATTGAATGTGGGCTACAAAGGTAGAAAAAGACCGAAGAAACTATGGATTGTGTGATAGAAGATGCTTAAGACGGAAGTGAATTCAGATATGACGATTGGTGGAGATGTATAAAAAAGCAGTACATACTAAGCAGACCCTCGGAAAGAACTAAGGTGAAACCAAAACGTTGTTGAAAACGAAATTATTACTAGAGAGCTTCTAAATATTGCTTAAGGGACCTCCAAATTATAGGGATGGTTGGTGAAAATGGCAATTATACTTAAGTCAAGATTATTCTATAGAAAAGGCGTATATATCTTTAAGGGATACGATGTGCAGAAAAAGAATATTCCAGTTTTCTGTACCATCCTCCAAATCCACTTATCTTGTCAAGATCAAGTAATTCAAAGCAATACTTACATAATTCCTTCCCCAGCACCCAAGTCTCCGGCTTAGAGTTGACTTCCACAAGAACTGTTGGCGTGCAGACCAACAGCACCATAAGATCAGCTATGCTCAAGTTCACTAAAAATATATTAGTCGAGTTCCTCATATCCTTCGTTTTCAAGATCACTATCGGCACCATCACATTACCAATTACACCCAAACACATAATTACAATACAAAAAGTCATAGATGTCGCTTTTATGTAATATGGTATTTCAGCGTACTCCGTAAAATTCTCATTCGACATCTCAAATGATGTATTCGATTGTTCGAATGCCGAATTCGACATATCGATAGATAATTCCGATGTCTCGTTGTGTGTTTCATTTTTGTATGTGTATACGTTCGGTATTCGATTGTCGTAGATTATCGATGTGTTATTCGATGTGTGGGTCAAGTTGGCTATAGAAATCATGTGCGTTTTCCTGTACGGGAGATCATGCGTTTAGTTTCACATCTTTGGAAGCACTTTTATCTTGCTTTGGTCTGCGTTCATAGGTTTGACTTTTAGTTGATCTGAAACAATTGAAAAAAATAACATTAGTTACAATATTAACATTTCAATTAATAAAATATATCGATATTTTTGCCGTATTTTTAAAATCTTTTATTGCATTACAAAAATAGTTAAGGCAACATTTTTAAGTATAAATTAAAGAACGTCTCTAATCAAACAAAAAAAAATATCGATATCTCAAGATGCGCATCACTAGTGAAACGCATTAGTTACAATCTTACAATAATATATTAAGCAGTGTTGTACAGATTTGCGTTATTTATGCGCAATCCAAACTTCAGCAGTTACATCATGATGAGTGAATTTATAGTATCGATAAAGAAACCAACTTAGCGTATATTTCTCTTCTTTGGCAAACGCAACGAAATACTTTTTGAGGAAGGAAAGTTATTCGTTTATGAAGTTTGTATCTATAAATTGGTTTTGTTTACCGATATACGTTTCCTGTGGAAGCAATATCCATGTCTAAATATTAGATTGCAATTGATATTTGTAGTCTTTATGTTATCAACTTGCCCTTATCCCTTACTGAGGGTCGACACAGTATGTGCTGCTCCATACATCTCTATCAGCTGTCATATCTAAATCCACTCCCTTCTTAAGCATATCTTTCACACAATCCATCCATACTTTCTTCGGTCTTCATCTTCCTTTGTAGCCATCCACATACATTCTTAACATTTTCTGGTTTATGTCCCCATCGTCTCGTGTATTCTTTATGTATCCAAGAAGCTACCACCGAAATTTACCCAAATATCGAAGGGAACGCTGCTCATAGACATCCGCATTTGCAGACGCCTTTAATCAATAGAAGAATGAACGCACAGAAAGATAATATTGCCTCTAGCGATGCGTCACACCCCTTAGCCCACCCCTCAGCAAATCCACTTCACCTTTCCATCCTTGGACAAAAGTAGAACGAGGATCAGGATTAAAACTAGATTTCCGGCATTAGACCTTCACGACTGTCTTCTGTGTGGTCATGGTATTGTATGGGAGCGGGCACATTCGTACGAAGATATCAAAGCGGTTACTAATGTTACATTCTGAAATCACGGAAGCAAAAAAAATCGTTGATTCATTTTTGTTCTTCGTTATCACATGGTTGATAAAGACCCTAAAATACTAGCTATAGTTGTATCAAAAAGCTTAGTAAACACTGGCTATTGGTTTAATTTAAACCCAGTATAGAAAAAAAAAAACTTTATTTTATGACCTATACATATAATAAAATGGGAATGTCTGTAATATCAAAAGAAAAATTCCAGATTTCGGGAAGAAGATGTTTTTGCGTTGCTGATAACGAAAATTGCATTTAAAAAAAATCTGTCTATCCGCAAGCCGCGTTTGTTGCCGGTAATTTCCGAAACGGCTGGACTGATTTCGACTGGACTTTCACTGAAGGGTAGCTGAGATAGACGGGCATATTATAGGCTACTTTTTATCTGAATATTGCGTGGACGAAGTTGCAGGCAACAGCCAGTCTGTTACAAAGTGTAATAATAGACTATGATGATAATATAAGTTAAAAAGACATTACTTTCGACTTTAATACGTTTATCTAACGTCAAACGAAGTGAAAAGGGTTTCAAAGTTAATTCATGAGTCTGGTTTAATTTGGGACGAGGACGATTTACTATGTTGAAAATAAAATATTATAGGCGGGTCAAAATTACAATATAATTTAAAACAGCTGACTGACGTAGTCTAACTACCACGCACAGACATTAAAGGTCACTGAGTGCCTGAGGAAAGATTTAGTTTTAAATCTACACACGAAGTGATAGCACGAAAAATTGCGAGAAAGTATGCGTAAAATCATCGACATTTGACAAAAGTTCGTACTAGACCCCCATCACAAAGTCTATTTCACAACTATATAAAAGTTTTCTTATCAGGTGAATAAACTCGTCTAGTCTAAAAAATAACATAAACAATAAACTTCTGAGGACATTATCTTCACTTGCCCTGTCACAAACAACACATCCAAAAGGCAAATATCTTATTTGATAACTCGTGTATGCCAATTTTTCCTAACTTTTCGTAGTTCGTGAGAATTTGATGGACAGTTTAACGTTACCATTGGCCCCCTGGTGGATAAAGTATAAACTTTCATGACAATAGAGGCTTCGAACACTGGAATAATACCCGTTAATATATTCAAGAAAGTTTTATCTAGTTAATAGCAAGAAGAGTCATCATCAACTTGCCCTTATCCCTTACGGAGGGTCGGCACAGTACGTGCTGCTCCATACATTTCTATCAGCCGTCATATCTGAATCCACTCCCTTCTAAAGCATATCCTCTTTCACACAATCCATCCATACTTTCTTCGGAATAAAAGCAAGAAGACTATGTCCGCATTATTTTAAAATATTGATTTTACAAGTTTTTCACATGATAACGTCTTAAAAATCAATGAATGCCTACCTTTTGAATAAAAAACATGATTCATTGTCGCATTCTCAAGTGGAATTTATTAAAAAAGAAATACAACACAGATTATTATTGTCTGTGTTAATGTAACGATTAACCACTTGTTAGAAAACTAGCTTTCGCCCGTGACTCCGTCCGCGTGGAATTAAAAAAGAACCAATTTTAGTAGCCTATGTGTTCTTCCAGACTATCCTCTATATCTATGCCAAATTTCATCGAGATCCGTTCAGCCGTTTAGGCTACAAACTCTAACAAACATCCATCTAAACTTTCGCTTTTATAATATTAGTAAGTATGATAGTATGAAGTAATGATTGCCTTAAACTTTAGAAAAATATCTCTGACTACGCCTTTGTTTAAACTTTACAATCTTAATAACTAAGGATAACATTTACTCAACTATAAATTTAATATTTATTTTTCCTCAATAATTTCAAGAGAAATACATAAATTCCTAAGTTACACGTAACTGATTATCTCGAAACGATCGTCGTATTTTATTATTATTGTATTACTCAGCCATCGTTCAATCTTTCTTTCAATTAACAGTGAGTTGTATTCATAAAAATGCATAAACACAAGAAGGGCTACGGGAGTATTCTTTTAAATTAATTTGTACACTCAGCTACATAAATATGTATACAATTACGAAACTTTAGGAACGTTGTATAAGTTTTTGGTTTCAAAGATATTTTTGCTCGGAAGTGTACAGGCAGATTCGCATTCATAATTTTAAAATTGAAGACGGTATACAAGTTTAATAAACTTTGTAAATTTATATTTGAAATTTGGATAGTGTATTGACTACTAGCTCTTTCGCCGGCGATTCCGTCTGCGTGGAATTAAAAAAAAACAAAACCAATTAGCCTATGTGTTCTTCCAGACTACCCTTTAGATCTATGCTAAACTTCATCGAGATCCGTTCAGCCGTTTAGACTACAAACTCTAACAAACATCCATCCATCCATGTAAACTTTCGCATTTATAATATTAGTAAGAAGTAAGATTATGCAGCTGACTGTACTAGTACTGATTTTACTGTGTATTTTCTTCGGAAATAGCCGTACAAAAACATATTATAATATCGTATTTTTGAGGAGAATGAACGAGATGCTATCTTACTTCTTACTAATATCATAAATGCGAAAGTTTAGATGGGTGGATGGATGTTTGTTAGAGTTTGTAGCCTAAACGGCTGAAGGGATCTCGATGAAGTTTGGCATAGATGTAGAGGATAGTCTGGAAGAACACATAGGCTACTTGCTTTTGCTTTTTTTTAATTCCGCGCGGACGGAGTCGCGGGCGAAAGCTAGTTAAATAATAAATTAACGGTAAAAAACGAGACATGTGTTCTATCAAATGGAAACTCTCTGATTATACCATTAATGCATAGACTTTTTGAGTTATTTTCTTTTAGTTTACGTACAAATCCGAGAATTATTATTTAATGTACTTGACAAATACAAAATGAAATTATAATACGAAAAATACAGGAGTATAAAACCCTACGATTTAGGCGTACCCATTGGTCGTAATATGATGAATAGCTAGAAATGTTTAGCAAATGTCTTAGAAATAAGATGAGCTATTGTTAATTTGGATAGTGTAATGACTAGTTTGGATGGTGTATTGACTACTTTGGATTGAGTTTTATTGATATCATAGTGTCTGTGATAATGGACAGATTATACAAATCTCTCATTTGATGGATGAGCACACTTCGGCGTCGTCTTGGCTAACATTAATGGCTTTCATTAAAACTTGCCGCTAGTTTTCGAACTGAATTATGGATGTATTTTTGTTCAATTATCAAAACTGTTGAAGTTTAAATTGTGACATGGAATATTTATTTAATTTAATGATTTGGTGTTAATTTCTTTATTAGGAAATTTGAGGCAAAGAAAAAAAAAGGTACAGAAACTATCGACGGTTTTTGTCTTCGCAAAACTGTGTTTATTATTTTTTAAATCAAAACATTCTAGTTATA
This sequence comes from Papilio memnon, assembly GCA_003118335.3. Taxonomy (NCBI): domain Eukaryota; kingdom Metazoa; phylum Arthropoda; class Insecta; order Lepidoptera; family Papilionidae; genus Papilio; species Papilio memnon. The sequence goes on from LD688956.1 coordinate 4,462,872, forward strand.
ATAAGTTAATTAAATAAAGGTTTATTTGAATTAAATTACTATGTAAAAATACACATATGTCTATGCCAGTGTATGCTTATATTATTATAACAAGGAGCAACCTGTATAATATTAAAAAAACATCCTGTATAACTCCAGTGACGGTCAGTACAGAGGTCATGAACTCAATGTTTGCTCACTCTTGTTAGAATAAGGCCGAGTTCACAATGAAGCAGCCATCAACGGTGGTTTCTGCGGTACTCATGGCCGGTTTCCTAGCTATGTTTACCCATTCGTTAGTGTTTTAGGTCCGATAAATTCATAAAATGCATTTTAAAACTACGAAACTCGAGTCTCCATTGAAATATGGATCGAGCTAACACTAATGAATCGCTAGGTAATGACAAAATAATTGGGAACTTCAGAAACCCGGCATTAGTCATTTAAGAATCTTATGGCTGAATATTGAAACGTGTAAATATGTACCAGGGTCTTAAGTGATAAGGCTTAGAGCCTGTCCCACCACTGGCTGATAGAGGCTCAGATAGCTTAAAAATCATCACTGTCAGATAAGGTAACAAAATCTGTTATTTCCATTACATATTTTACACGTTGGATTGTTATCAGACAATTTACAATTTGGTGGGACAGGCCCTTAAACAAATTCCTTACGTCTATTGGACTGTAAGCGCTTACGAAGCGAAGTATTTAAATTTCGTTTCAGTATTTGGTCGTTAGTGTAACTTTAATATGGGTTTAAAAGGGAAGAAGTTAAGGTTTACATTGAGGACAGTAACAAGTTGTTCACAAAACCAGTGGAAATTTTAAAGGAAGAAGGATTGAAAAGTATGATTAATTTGAAAAATCTACTACTAAGTGATAATTAAATGACTTCATATTAAGTGATTTATATGTAACTAGCTGTTGCTAGCGACTTCGCCCGCTTGAAATAAAAAAATAGCCTATGTTACTCACAGATAAATTACCTTTCTGACGGTGAAATTTTTTTTAAAATCGTCCAAGTAGTTTTTGAGTTATTTCAATAGATACAAAAATACAAATCTTTCCTCTTTATAATATACTAACTTTCGCCCGCGACTCCGTCCGTGTGGAATTATTATAAAAAAAACAAAAGAGAGTAGCCTATGTGTTCTTCCAGACTATCCTCTGCATCCTTGCCAAATTTCATCGAGATCCGTTCAGCCGTTTAGGCTACAAACTCT